>JAVSBS010018962.1:8707-34084 GCA_033124195.1 Coracias cyanogaster | reverse complement strand
TAGCTATAGCTAATTTTAATGTTAGCTGGAGTTTGCTCTGTGATTAATGCCTTTGCCTTTTGAGGCTGTATGGGTTTTTGAAAAATAGAATTCTGTACTTGTTCTTTCTCCTGTTTCATTCCATTTTAGCCTCTGTGTTGAGTGTCCAGAAGATAAGTTATAAATGGCACATCTGAATACATGAAAGTTCTGTTGAACTATTTACTGTGCTTGCAATTGACAAATACCTTTTTTATTATTCTTTTTTTTTTTTTAATAGGATGCAGGACAGAAGAGATTTGGTGCAATTTCCTGTAATATATGTGGAATGCTTTACACTGCGTCAAATCCAGAGGATGAAACTCAACATCTGCTATTTCATAACCAGTTCATAAGTGCTGTAAAATATGTGGTAAGAAAACTGTCTATTTAAAGGCACAAGCATTATCTTTTATTTGCTGTGTACTAGTTACAATTCATATTACATTAAGTCATGTCTTAATAGTAGGCCATAAATAATCCACTTTTGGAAATAAATGTTTTTAAAAGCCGTGGTAGAGAGGTTATAGGTAGTGTATAAAAATATTTAGTTAGGATAGTGGTGTTTCATTGCTGTTGTGTTCTTTCTGCTGTAATTGCCTGATCTGGGGGAGGGGGGTGAGGGTAGTGATAGGAAAACAAAGGAGTGTCACTGTTCTGGAAGTCTTAAATGCAGGTTTCAGTACAACTGGTGTTTGCAATGGTTGGCTTAATAGTCAGATAAAGAGCTGATTGTACTGTTCTTGTAATTGTGTAGTCGACTTCTAAATTACTTTTTCTTAATTATGTGTAATTTGAAGAGAGACTGCCTAGGCATCCAGCTGATACAACTTCATAGTATATTGACAGCTTACCAAATTTGTAGTGTGGTCGTAATCTTTATATTTGAAGTTCAAAGTATTATTCCATAACTTCATTATATGTGCTGTATCTGAGTATATCTCACATATTAAAGCTCAGATTTGAACAGTTCTGTACAATTTAAAGTATATTGTAAAATCAGCTACTTCACACTAGCTGATATTACAAAACTTAGAGGAAATCCCTGTTCACATGTCTGAAATCCAGAACAGAATCCACAAAGTGTATTTTCTTTATCACACATGTTACCTTCAGTACTCTACACTCGAGTAGTTAAGACCTCCAGGATAACTGAACTGAGGCCACCAATTCGCTCCATGTAGGTACCAAATGGCTTTTGGGCTACTCTTGAATCTCAAGATCAATTTTATCCCACTGTTTACAAATAATATGTTTCTTTATAGCTGAAGTGTTTGAAACAATCTGATAAATATTTCTGGTATTCTGTTCTTGATTAGTTTTTGCTGAGTAATCCAGGCATCTTGAAAGTTCTCTTCTGTTACATGTTAGCTACGTTGTAGGGTGAGACTGGGCAGAAAGTGTGACTGAACACAGTACATTATAATGGCAACATATAAGACATTTCCCTGTTTTATTCCTCTTTCTCTCCCCCTCTTCCCCCTTTCAGATCTTGAATGTTACCAAAGATGTAATGACAATTTACAGAAGATGGTTTTAGTTCTTTTGGACAGAAGTTGGCAGATGAAGTGCAGGGGCCTGAGTTGTGGGCCCCAGATTGGAGTTGACCTGTGAATGGGTCACAACCCAGCAGAATGTTTTGTTTTTCTTATTGGCTTCATGTTCCAGAGGCAGGACCTGGTCCACCTGTGTCTTTGTGGCTCTGCCCTCACCCGGGTGGTCATGGTTGGGGTGGTGGGAGAGGCCAGGGCTGCTTTAACCAGGAGCTGATCAGTTGGAGGAACTTCCTGATGGATGTGGCTTCTGCTGGGCCTGGCTGCCTCTTGCTGAGCTCTCTCAATGGTGTTCTTCCATGTGAAGGGCCACTGAGGAGCCATCTCTGTCCATTGTGTCCAGCAGGCGATGCTAGCACCACAGTAGGAGGAGCTGGGCCCGCAGGAACCTGTGGCAGGATTGTTTGAAAGAAGACTTCTGGGGGGCTGTTGCTGAGTTCAGTGTTGGCCTGTGTGATCAGGCGACTGACGGCAGCATAAAGTGATGATGGCTGAACCAGCACAACAGCAGATGAGTTCAATAGGTACCTAAAGCTGCTGTGTTCACATAGGTAGGAAGCTACACTGAAGTTTGAGTATTTTGGAATTTGAAAGAGATGAAATTTCTCACTTGTATATATGTCTACAGTAACAACATGATTAACATAAAAGTGAAAGAGCAGATTGCCTTAAAACAGTCATAAATAACTATGTATAAAGTTAGGTATGGTTTTAATTTGACAAAAACTTTTCATATTGTTTCCTCAGTCGCTAGGCATCTTTTTAAAACTCACACAATGCGTACTCAAGCAAATTATTTGTATTGTCAGTTCAGTGAGTAAACAGTTCTCTGAAATCTTTTAAGACTATAGTTGTGTTTTGTGACATCATAGACAGCTATAGAACAATGCTTTAGATAGTTATTCTGGAATAGAAATTGTAGACTAAGAGGCAAAGAAAGGAGTCTTAAGAGTCTTTAAATCCCCTCAGGTTATTTATTTTTCTCATAACAATTTGATTGATTGATGCTCTGTTTTCTGCAAGGTTAAGTAACTTCTGCCATGCTAGACAGCTAAGTCTTTAACACTAGTCGTTTGACCCATAGTCAGCAGTTCTTGGTTGATTGTATTGTGGTAATCTCTGTGACAAAACATCCTCGCCTCCTCTTAGAAAATAATTTGAATTTTAGGTAAGCCTTTTTGCCAATGAATTAGTACATCGGGTCTCTACTTATTAATTCTTCGTCATCCAGAAATACCAGAAGAATGATTGCTAGTTATCCTAGTCTTGCTAGAGGGTTTCTAGCGGGGATTATTGGGAGGATGGCTTGGAGGAGTGCTGTGCTTGGTTTCTAGATACTTGTATATAGCCAAAACAGACATGGAGTACAGACCAGCCAGAACTGACATATATAGAAAGATACTAAGTTACTGTCTTGAAGCTATACTCTCCCTGACAGAAAGTATTAACTGGACAGTAGCACCATGGAATTAAAAAAATTGTACTAGAGAAAGTCTACCAAGACTTTCTAAACTTCTTGTTTAGACTTTGTGGTCCAGGAGCATCTGGTCTTGGTGACCCTGGTATGTTACTTTATTAGCTCTCCAGATAGTCGTTTTTTATGTAGTTAATATATTTGGCGTTGATTTGCAGACCATTCTAAAGTATCTTAGAAGTGTTCTTCATTCTCCTATTGTTCACATTCTTCATGCTGTATGATGCAGTCCCAGTCTGACTTGAGAAGACTTTTTTCTCAGTCTTCCCTCCTTTTGAGTGTCTCTTATGTGCCTAATCGTTCTATTGATTATTCATTCCACAGAATCATAAAAATAAGGCCTATATACATTATCATGCTAGAGCTGCTTGCTGTGAACTGCAAAAATGGACTTTAATGTCTTGCCCACCTGCATGCAGCTGCTTTGTGTTTTGTTTTTCTAAAGTACCGAGTAGCCAGAAGATAGTTCGCTTGTAAATAATAAATTATTACTGTCTTCAACAAAATATAATTTTGTTTGTTTTTAATAGGCCTATATTGTTTCTTTTAGTAAAAATTTATTTTTAGGTCTGTCTAGAAATTCCCTGATGCCCACAGAAGTAGGACAGGCTAACAAGGAGATGACATTTAGATAGTTCTCATGAATAGCTGATAGACACAATAAGGAAATTGGAGGCCTTGTGTGAAAAGAAAAATTTGGCAAGTTTAATAACTTTTTATAGATTTGGGAAGAGAAGATTGGCAAGGGCTTATATGGGTTTTCTGAAGGGTGCCATTTGCTATTAATAGAAATGTGCAAATTGAATAAGCAAGAAGGTAAGGTGGTCAAGGATGGTTCTGGAGTGGGACTAGATCAGCTTGAGAGATGTCTCCTACTGCAGACAAATGTAGAAATCTGTCTCGCTATACTTCTGGTTTCAGACATCTGAAAGTCTCCAGAAAAAATAGACCATTCTAGCATGTGCATTGAGTGATGACATAGACATCAAGTGCTAACTCCGGTGGGATGGGTAACCTTGTGGGATGGATACGTGGTTCCGTTTTATAAAATCCAGTGTCAGTTGTGTATACTCTTTGTGATACCATGTAGTATCAACTTAGTATTTCTGCACTTTTTTTTAAAGAGCAAGACATTCTTTTTAAAGTTTTTAAGTTGCAAAGCTAACAACCCAAGTTAGGAAATGCCTATGGATTCAGATGTCTCATATGAAGGCAGTTAATGTGCTTTTATTTCAAGCTCATCCTCTTACTTAAGAAGAAAGTGGAAGAAGCTGTTGCTTGAGATAATGTTTAATCTGATAAGTTGTAAACAGCTGTTCTCCTGTAACTGCACCCAAGATAATCTGTGAGGTTCTTATGATTTTCCGATTAGTAATTTTAATAGCAATGTTTGACTTCTTGGGACCTAAGGTTAATAGAGTATTGGGATTGAAGATGACTATGAACTTTATGTCATCTTAGAAAGATTTCCTGCTTGTCTTGATTTGCATTCATTCCAAAAGTGATACATCTATACAATATAAAAGTTAATCATATTTCAAATAAAGTTCTTACCATTAGCCATCTTCTGTGAGAATCTTAGTTTGAACAGAGGATAGCATTTAGTAGTTACACCCAAGGATCTTAACGTGTTTTATGGTCAAAACCTCATTTTCTGTATTAGATTCCTGGGAGGCAGAATGTCTGTAATGTGATGAAGGAGTTGGGAAGAACAATGCAGTAGACCCATTTCTCTGCTACAAATTATCAAGGATAAAAGTGCATAAAATTTCATACTAAACTTGATTATTAGGGGAAAATATCATAAATGCTTTTCTTAGTGAAGACCAAGAATTATACAGCATCAGCCACACTTTCCTCACTACCTCAGTATTTTTGAGGAAAAAACAGTAAGAAAAACCACTGCTGATTTTCTCTGTTTGTATTCATTTGAGAAATAGAGAACAGACGAGCCAGAACTGACATATATAGAAAGACACCAAGTTTGCTGTCTCATTGTCCACTCTTTCATAAGAACTTCTAAAACATGAGGAAATGTATGTGAAGCAGTCTATTGTCTCTTACAACTTTTAAAGCTTTTACAGCTTTTAAAGACAAATCTACATCAGAGATGGTTTTAAACTATAAGGAGAACACCATGTGAAATTAAGCGCTGAACATCTCAGTTACCGTGCTGCAGCTAGCTTTACAACTGTGTTCTACCTCATTCATTATATACGTATATAATACCCAGTGAAAGTGGTGCACCACACGGTGTAGTGGTAACCACCGCCAGTGCCATTTCTTGGTGATGTTAGCAACTGCTTGACTGTGCTGCCCTTCTTTTAATGATGTCGTTTGTCATTCTGCGCCTTAATAACCAAGCAGAAGCAATCTTTAATCTGATTTGAACTGGGAGGAAAGGTTAGAGGTAGAGTGGTTGCCTTACGATTTCAAACGATTACAAATCGTAGGATTTGTAGGATAAATAGCCATAGCATGGAGGGGAGGAGGGTGTTGCAACAATTCCTGCTCAACAGTGGGGCTCTTGCAGGGCCCGTCTGTGCTGGTGAGGCTGGACGTGCCTTGCTGCTGCTGGCTATAGGTAAGCTGTTGTTGACCACAGCCTTCAAATATCAGGGGGAGTGGTATAATCATGGCCCTGCAGAATGTGTATCCTGGTGGGAGCAAAAGCTTTCCTTTTAACTTCTTTGGTCATCACAAACAACGTAAATGATCAGTGCTCGGCTGTCTGGTTGAACAGTAAATAAGTCTTCATGCCCTAAAGTAATGCTAGTTAAAAGGAAAAGAAAAGCAATTTTTCTGATGTTGCAGTAGAATATTATACAGTATATTGCAGACATAACGCTTCTATTTCTTACTAGACCAAGGTCCTCTTGCCACCTGCCTGAGTGAAGGAGTCCTACTTTAGTTGTTAGTGATTGAAATACCTTGCAGGTGGTTGTATTTTTGTTTAAATAGTGTTAAAATAGTGGGCTTTTTCTAAGAAAAAATGTTAATAGGTGTGTTAAGGGAAATCATCTTCAGACCACATGCAAGATGCTGGTACTAAAACATGTTTTGTGTAGGGTGTATATCGAACAGGATCAGTCCCAGGTGAAGCTGGTACTAAAACATGTTTTGTGTAGGGTGTATATCAAACAGGATCCGTCCCAGCTGAGGCTGTCGCGCTGTCAGAGTGTGACAGAGCTGTGACCGGTCTTGTGCATTACTTCCATTTGTCTGGTTTAAAGGAAGCACAGTTCATTCCTTACCAAAACTGATCGATAAGGATACTGAAGATGCAAATACTTCCTGAAATGTTAGTTTTTATATTTTAAATTCTTAGAGCTGCATCAGTAACAAGGGAACATGACTTTAAAATGTCTTCACTAAAAATCTTGGATGAGCTTAGGTTTGAGGAAACCTTTGGGAAAGCTCATTTAAAAGATACATTTCTGAATAAGTTCCAAAATACTTCAATTTAAAAACTACCCCTCCTGTGAATATGATCGCTCCCCATATTATACTTACAGTTTAAGAAAATGGGTAGATGGACAATAATGAAAATAATGAGTCCTAAGTATTAGAGAGTAAGTTATTGCATTTTTATAGAAATCTTTTTAGGCTTCTGCTAATATACTATTGCTTAAAAGTATGATAGCGGTATGGTGTTAAAAAATGTTTTCTTCCATCAGATTTCTTTTTTTTTTTTAAATACCTGGCTATAACGTTAGCCTAAAATTTAGGGTTGAGTTTTCTGCATTAGGCCTGCAACCTAAAATTTAACGTTCTGCGTTAGGCCTGCAACATTTTGGGTACGGTAACGGTAGCGTTATCAAACACATTGCATTTATGTGCTGATTGATGGTCACAGTTGGTTTAAAATAGACTGTAGAAAGCTTTTTGCAGGGCAAACAGGTAGCCAAAAGGCAGCAAAAGACAAAAAACCGAGAGAGGATGCTGTTCAAGGTTGGAGAGTAGTAATCCTTGCCTGAATTTTTGGGTGCCTTTTGTAACAGTCTCAAAAAACATGTCACAATCCCACAAATAGCACTTTTCTGCTTACCTTAATATTGTGACACTGCTCTTTACTTCCCTTTCTGTTCGAACCATAATGTCTATACATTCAAATAGGATCTTTGTTTGTGGTGGTATTTAGTGCAGTTACTGCTGAGAAGCAAAGCGGGCAGGATTGAAATGGTGTTGATTGCAGCCATTGCCATGCTGGGCGCTAAACTCAGGCTTAAATAGAGTCAGGGCTACCAGCAGGTAGCTAAATTTCTAAATTTATTCTCTTCATGTCTTGTTTGGAGTAAGGGTGTAATATCAGCATGATGAAAATGAGATACAGATCAAGTATTGTAACACATTTTGTCTTTTTTTTTTTTTTGGATAATAGTATATATGGCATTCATTCAGTGCCAAATTCTGTTGTTTGATCCTTAATTTATTTTATGGGAAGATACAGATTTCAATGAGAATTACTCCATCAGTATTGTTTCTTCAAAGGCTTTTTTATTTGAAGTTGCTTTGAGTTAGACTTGTAGATCAGCCTTTTTAGTGGCTGAAGTTACTTCTGCATTCAGCATTTTTAGGACCCATCAAAGCAACTTGAGTTCTAATATCTACGAGTCCCATCTTACTAGATTTAAGTGGCTTTTTTGTTTTGTTTTTTTTTTCCATGCAGGTACTGCTCATTATTCACCACGAGTGTGGATCTGAAGAAGAGTTAATTACCTCTATTTTTTTTGAGTATGTTTATACTTCAGATACACACAACGTAGCCTCCTTCCCTATTAGATTCTTAGAAGGTAGTTATAAATTTTTTTCTAGTATCCTTCTTGTGGCTTTAACAGTTATAATCAGTAACAAAATAAAGTATTCCTTACATTTTGGGCAACTGCATGCCGATCAGTTCACTTAGAACCTCCTGGAGGTCTTTCGCATGCCAAACTTTAAAACTGAGTGTGTATTTGTGGAGGTAACTATGTTAAAAAGAAATCTTTATGATAAAACTTAGGGTTTTTCCCGTTTGCTGGACTTTGGAAAATAAGTATTACATAGGTTTGGAAATCAGTGATGTGAGCCGAGTTTGCTCCTTCTGTTTTAAAAATCGAGTTTGCACTGCAGTCCTGGGGAAAAAAAAAAAATCTAGTTGGGAAATCATAAGACACTTTCATAAATTGATCCTAGATGTAGATAGGTTACTGTATTAATTATTGTATAAATAAGATCATATTATACTTGTTGTGCTCATTTTTAAAAAGCTAGCTGAAGTTTCCTTCTCTAGCAAAGCACCTACTAAACAGCATGAAGTCTATGCTTAAATTCAGTGTCTAGAACAACAATATGCAATTTCTGTTTCCAAAAGTACATCTTATGTATGGTTTAGATAAGTGTTTGTTTTATTTAGGGTTGGAAAAAGGAGAGAATTTTGGCTGAATATCCTGATGGAAAGATAATAATGGTTCTTCCTGATGACCCAAAGTATGCACTTAAAAAGGTACGGTGAAAAGGGTTGGACTTACATATCTTACCTTGTTTGATGTTTTCGTATGAATAATGAGAATGTGCGTAGTAAAGTTTGTATAATTTACAAGCGAGCAGTTAAAGCTGGACTCAGAACAGCAGTGGCTCTGTAGTTTTTTCCACAAGCAGGTCAGACATCTCGCTCTCGGGCACTGCTGCTCTCTTCATAGAGAGGATGGGTCTGAGCGCAGGTGGACATTAGGGGTGGGAACAGCATCAACCAACTGGTTTTTCAGTTTTTTTTAAATCTACTTCCTGAATTTCTGCCAAATGTTTTATGTAATGTAAACTTCTTAACTATGTTTAAATAAACTGAAATGTATTGGCTTTATTACAAAGCATGAATATGGCACCATTCTCTAAATGATTTTTGGGTAAGAACAGACTGAGGTGGAAAGTGGCCTCATAGTCATCTAGTCCATTCCCACGTTCAAAGCCGGATCAGCTCTGGTTATGATACGTCTGACAGCTTTCTAAAACTTCTGCCACTGGAAGTTTTCCCGACCTCTTCAGGCTGTTACTGTGCTTCGCTATCCGTAACAGTAGGACTTCTTCTCTGAATGTCTAACAGATTCTCTGTACTGCAGTATGACCTCCTTAGTGCAAATCATGCTGCCATAGCTGTAGAAAACATCTTCGCAACACCTTTCCTGTGCCTCAGCAAATTCTGCCTCTTTCACGGTATTGGGGATGATGTGCTGGTTTTTAGTTTATACTCATAAATAATGTTTTATAGGGATCCTTGTCATACTCCCCTCTAGATTATTTCCATTTGTGCCTTGTCTCGTGTTTCTTTTGAAACTCTTTCTCTAAAACGGGCATAGTACCCCAGTGGACTTAGCGCAGCAGAGGACTTTGGTGTCTTGCTAGCTAGCCTGTGTTCATACCTCTTAATATGTCACGGCATTTGTTTTTTCAGTAGCATGGCACTGATTTTGTTTAGATGTGCATTTGCTGTGACTAACAGGTACTTTTTCTACAATACCACTGTCACAGGATCACAGAATGGCTGAGCTTTTCCTGATGGCACGAGTGTAGTGGGTTTTCTTTACAGTAACATAGAATTTTTTGAGTTACTGAATTGAAAAGAAACTAAAAAATTTCTTTTTACAATATTTAATGCAGATAAGTTTATTAAGTTTTGTTTCTCTGCTGGTGTTATCTTAATTTTAGTACATTTGTGTTTTACTAAAATGGCTGAAAAAAATTTACTTAAAATACAAAGTGGGGCAGAAGAAAGGAAGACTGTCACAAATGAGGTCATGAAGTGTAGGGTTATCTGTAGTTCTGTGTGGTTAAAGCTGAGAGAATCTACAACCGTCACCACTGGGGATGACTGACTGCAACAGCGATTACTGAAGTGTTTCAAATAGGCTGCTGGGACTTGTCATTAAAAGATTGGAACCTGAAGGTTAGAGAGAAGGCAGCGAGTAACTGATACAGTGCCTTTTAACAGTTTTTAAAAGCGTTTTTGAAACACAATTTTCGTTTGATTAGTACTAACTTCATATATTCGTAGCATCAGTAATTCTAGTTTTGCTTAATTAACGACAACATGCATTAAAGAAGGTTATGTTGTTTAATGTAGGAAAGACCACCTTGTATCTGTCTCATATGACATAGTAGAGGGATGAGAGCGGCTGTTCCAGTGCCCAGCTATAGGTACAAGAATTGCCCAGTAAAGTCTCAGCTCGTGCATCAGCTTTTGTTTAGATTCATGCTGGCATTTATCTATTTCTTCTGACCTTGCTAATATTAAACCATTTTATTTTTTAGTTTCAGTTACTCTTTGTAAAGCTAGTGGAAGAGCAGAAGGCTTGAGGAAAGAGGCAACAATTATTAATTTACCACAAATGCGTCTGTTCTCAAGCTGCCCTGGCACTGTGCTTGGCACAGAACCCTTGATGGATTAGTCCTTTCAAGACTTTAAAAAAAACAGACAGAAAACCTTCAACTAAGCCAGTTTAACTTTTGGCATAGATCTCATTTACTTCTGGAATATCCTAGTCCACACTTTGATTATTGCATTCTCTCTATTAGCCTGTGACTAATTGAAGCTTGGCCTTAATGGAAGCTGACTTGGAGATCTCTACTGCTCCCGTTTCCAGCTAAGTCTTCTGTAAAGAACATTTATGTGGACCAGTGTGTTGCAGATTAATTAACTTCTAGAATAGCTTTCAGTGTTGGAGGTACCTTGGTGCATTTTTTGCAAATACATATTTATACAAATGTATATTTACATGTTTTTCTTAAACAGCGTTTAAACTTATTTTGACAGGTTGAAGAAATTAGAGAAATGGTAGACAATGACTTGGGATTTCAGCAAGCTCCGCTCATGTGTTACTCTAGAACTAAAACTCTCCTTTTTATTTCTAACGACAAAAAAGTTATCGGCTGCTTAATTGCGGAACATATCCAGTGGGTAAGTTATTGAATTGGAGAAAGGCAATCGGTGTCAGTGCTTAGTGACTGCGTTCTTCAGATGTTCTGGAACTATAGAATTACCTAGAGTTTAGCCATTTAGCAGGTAAGTATTCCTTGTATGCCTTTTCCAGAGGGGAGGAGTCTTTTGGTGGTAAACCGTTCTGAAATGTTGTTACTCATCTTTGTATAGTTGACGCTGAGCTGAGACACATATAGTGTCTTACTTGGCTCAGACCTGCTCATCTAAGAACTTGGTACAGCCAAAGGGTGGCATTTTTCTTCCTCTGCTATTGGTATGCCAGCTCTGGCTCTCTTACTTGTTGCCAGGCAGGTTCACCTCCCTGCCTGGCAGAAATCTAACGTGGATAAAAGGTGGCTGCTCTGACCCTGCAGTGATTCAACCTCAGTCCTACAAATTGCTCCACTGCAAACAGAAGCAGAGGGCAGAACTGTGGAGTGGAGAGCAAGAAAAGAAGTCATACTTTCAGTTGCAGTACAAAAAAATGATGTCAGAACTTTGTTGCGTATTCTGTCCGTTGTAAACTCTGGTGGTTTCTGCCATCCCATGGGAGTAGCAGACAAGAAACAAAACCGTCTTACTCAGTCAGAGAAATTGATGTAACCACTTTAATATGGGTGGTAACAAGAATTGGGTTATTTGTTGCTGGTATTTTAAATCAGATACGCTTTAGAGGTTTTTTAAAAATTTAATCTTTTTATCATCTGTTCCAATTCTGAAACCGTTAAGAGAAACTAAATGACACAAATATGCAGTCTTTTTAGTAAGGCATTGTAGCAAGTAAGTATGTTTAATTGAAATAAATTACACAATTATTTTATCCAGCCATTAGTGATGCTCTTATAAAGTGACAAATATTTTTTTTTTTTATATCATCTGCAGGGCTACAGAGTTATAGAAGAGAAGGTTCCAGAAGTGAGCTCAGAAAATGAGAAAGTCATATTTGAAAGGCAGAAAGCCTGGTGCTGTTCCACTTCTCCAGAACCTGCTATCTGTGGGATTAGTCGAATATGGGTATTTAGCATGATGCGTCGAAAGAAGATTGCTTCTCGGATGATAGAGTGTCTTAGGTAATGTAACCTAAAAAAAGTTCGTTGGTTACATGTGCTGACAGAACTCAGTCTAAGACATTTATTGTTTTGTGTGTCTGAACCTTGTGTTTTTAAGCTGACATTGGTGATGCAGATTTGAGCACAGTTGACAATTCCAGTTGTATGTGGAGTTCAGTAATGCCAGTATTCTGCAATAGCCTGTCGCTAGCAGGAACCTTTCTGCTAAGTGCCATGGTAAGGAGTCATTCTCGCAGACTGCCACTGAGCTTGAGAGTCATGCAGAATTGCCCAGATTGGAAAAGACCCTTAAGATCAAGTCCAGTCATTAACCTAACACTGACAAGTTCTCCACTAAACCACATCCCTAAGAACTATGTCTGTATGTCTTTGAAACACATCCAGGGATGGAGACTCCAGCACTGCCCCGGGGAACCCATTCCAACGCTTTAGTTAGTGATGAGTGTATTCTGCTGAAAGCAAAGTGCTAGATCCATAAAAGGACTCAAACATCCATGCTAACATTTAGATAAATGTTGAAAGTGTTGAATCTCCACATTGCAGGTTTCTTCCAGTGACATTTCCTAAAGTTTGAACACCTGTTCTGAGTAATGCCAAGAACTACCCAAATCTTACCACCGCTGGGCTGCCAGCTTTGTGCTAGGTGCCTGGCTAGCTCCGTCTTGGGGTTTGTGGCACGGGTGCTGCTGTGTCTGCCAGTCCTTGCCCTCCTGGGCGTTTGGAGAGCCTAGCCACGCTGTTCTGCTTTGCAGAATGCGTCCTGCCTTGCTGGTGGAGCAATTAGAAAGCTCCTGTGAGATCACCTTCTGTCTGAATGATTGACTGTAAAACTGTATTCAGATAAGCATATTAACTTATTTGGTTTATTATTGGCTGAACTGAAATTTTGTATTCAGCAGCTTCCTAGAAACTATTTCTAAAAGAATAATTTATTTTCCAAAGTGATGCTGGGGTTGCTCCCTCAGTCACAGCTCTGAAGGATTCTTAGATCCAGTTTTAACAGCTTGTTGCAGCTAGTGAGAAGTCTGTTTTTCCTCGTAGCCGCGCGCTGCATCTTACCTTTTGCTGGGCTCTGGTGCTTGTTTGAACCTCCATTAGCTCATCGCTACATGGGTAGGAAACAGGCTCAGCAAAAAGAGCTTTGTGTCACTGTGGTGCTCAATTGGTTTGGAGAAACGTCTGATGAGCTCTGGAGTTGGTGTAAACAAGGGAGCCCCGAAAGCTGCAGAAAGCCAAGTAAGGGAGCGAGACTTGCTTTTTAATGGCAGTCAGCAGTTAGATCTGCGCAGCTGCCAGCGTAACTTCAGCCTGTCTAAGAGGCGGTTTGAATGGGGATGATTCTGGCAGCCAGCTAAATACTGACTTCAAGGTTCGGAAGGCATCCTAGCAGACTTTTAAGCTCGTTTTGAGAATGTCTGCCCCGTTTCACTTGAGCTTTCACAGCTGACCTGGAGTCACAAAAACCTTGTCAGTCAGTCTTCAGAACCTTGTAAAGCCATCTTCCTAAATACACTACACAGAAGGAAATAAAGCTGGTAATAATTAAAAAGTATTTTGTTCTGCTTGTCTTTTCCTCAGGATTTAACGGCAATGTCCGTATGATCGAAGTTCATACTTTGCAAGTACATGCAAGTTTATTTTACAGGAATATAAAAACTTAATTTTAAGGCGAGTTTCTTCTGTTTCCAAGGATAACTGTTACCTTCTCCTTCCCATGGCTTCAAGCCTAAGATCCGTTTCCTAAATATATTCACATAGCCACCTGGAAAAGTTCAATGGTATCCCTCGATTCTCTCCTCTTCTTCCAATAAGGCTGAAACAGACATAGTTCCATGAAGAAGTTAAGCAAATTGCATCTTTCTTGTGATACAGTTGCTACTGAAGGTGTTTCACTTAATGAGCTGTGCCCTAAGGTTGTGTTCTTAGATGTTTTACACCTGTGCTGTCATCCAAATGTCACTTTTTTTTTTTTTTTTTTCAAACCCGGAACTGAAAATTTCATCAGGTCCTTTCCGTGCCCTCTGTTTATAGCTGGTTTTCGTTCCTGCTGTTGGTATCACGGTCCCAGGAGTCTCTCTTTTATGAAGAAATAGTGGGAATGAATGCAGACTTTTTTTTTTTTTTAAATTCTGAAATGGACCTGTTGAGGGAACTTGCAAGCAATTCCTCTGTATGAACATTTCTTCTAAAATACCAAAACCTTATGAAAACAACCCCAGAACAAGTGATCCTGTTTGGAAGGAGGATACAGCTCACATGGAGCCATCGCCGCCTCCTAGAGCTTATTACTTGTGAACGCCTGTGCCCCTGACCTGGCGGTTTGTGCCCTGATAGCAGAAATAGTCTTGCATTATTCCCTGAAGGTAATTACCCTTTCTTTTTCCCTTTTAAACAGAAGCAACTTCATCTACGGCTCATACTTAAGTAAAGAAGAAATTGCTTTCTCTGACCCCACTCCTGATGGAAAACTCTTTGCAACACAGTACTGTGGCACCGGCCAGTTCCTGGTATACAACTTCCTCAATGGACAACACCAGACTTAACTGCTTCTGAAGGAATTCAGCTTTTATTGGGCGACTTCTGCCAAAATGCACACCTTCAGCAGAAGCCAGGGCCGTTTTTATTACAGTGAACTCAGGACTGGTAACAACCAAAAGGTTGTGCTATTTTATTAAAATTGTAAACAATGCAGTAATAGGCTAACTTTGTTTTTTAAAAGAAAGATATTTTATTAACTTTTACAAAAGTTTGATTGTATTTTATCTAGTTAGTCATGTTTACATGCAGCAGAAAATTGTTCCTAGTGGACTGTAAGCTAATGCAAAGACTCTAGTCTCGCTGACGAGTACCCGCTGAAGTTCTTAACAGGGTGATATACCAGTGCTTGGTGGGGCCGGAACGCCGCTCTGCGGCCGCAGCAGCTGCGCGAGGCTTTAACAGCCGCCAGCCAGCCAGGAGCTCCAGGCTGCGCTCAGCGGCGTCCAGGCAAGGAGTGTTACGGTGCAGTCGTGGTGGGTCCCGACCCTCGCACGCTGCGTGGTGGCTGCTGGGGTGTGTTCTGTGCGCTCTTCGGTGTGAGGGAGCCTGCCGGTGCTGGCAGCGTTGGCAACGTGCTGCCCTCTGCCCCTTCTCCCCCCGATGAGTGCTGAATGCAAGCCCTGAGGCCTGGCGCACGCGTCCTTTTTCTGAAGTACTGTAATGAGTATATACCTTTGTTAGTGCACTTCACCTTGATACTTGTCACTCCTTCATAAATCGCTCCTCTTTTAAAGAGTTTCTATGTTGAAGAACTGCTGTGGCCTTTCTTGATCTGTACATAATGTAGATAGATGAAAAATAAAATGATAGCTTTTTTAAAGTTACTCTGTACTGATACTAAGCGTGAGTGAGTGTCGTGTATTTCGTACCCGTGTGTGTGCAATGTTACTGTAGTGCCTGACGGCAGCGCGCGTTTCGAAGCAGCCGCTGAAGAACACGGTTGCTGGATTCCTACCTGCGGCGGGTCAGCATTCCCTTTGTGCCAGGGGCCCGCTCCCCAGTAGCTCCGGATCAATCCTGTCCTGGCACAGCGCTTACAGCAAGGTGAGAGGCGATGCCTTGAATAAGAGCTTAAAACCCTAGTATGAGCGTTCATTCAATTCAGACTTGGTTTGATTTCGGAACTTCGGTGCAGTCAGGCTATGCTTGTTTGTATCGTGCTGTCCTCGCCTTGCTCTAGAGCCAAAGCGAAGAACGTGCACCACCGCCAAAGCCCTACTCAGAGCACTTACCGCTGAAGCCGTGGTGACCTCCCGCCTGTATCAACTGCTGCTTCCACGTTGTGATTTTCAAAGGCTTTGCGAAGAGAAAGGGTGCAGGCTGACAGACACTCTAAAGGCGATGCTCCCGGGCAGTCTCCGAAGGAGGGAGTGCTGAGGTGCTTCCCCTCTGAGCAGTACTGAACTGGGGCCAGACTAAGCGCGCTTTCCCGCGCCTCACACCAACACCCGTGGTGCTGGCCGCTTGATGACCTCCTCCCTCCTGTCTGTCTGCAGCCACGCTGCTCTCCCAGATCACGAGTACTGCGCTGGAACGCGCTCTAGGAGTGGCGGCACGCTGCGTTAACGCCAGGGAAGGGAGCGGGGTCCGTGGCAGCAGTAGGAGGGGGGGGTCGCAGGGGTACGCGCTGCTCTGCGTACAGAGAGAAAGCAACGGTGTCCTGTGCGAGGGCCCAGGCAAGAGAGAGGTGGTCTTAAATGGTAACTTAATATATTCAAATTTAATGAAAGCACATTATAAACATACCATAGCCACAAGTTCAGACAGTTTCCGTTCATAAACAATAACATGAGGTAGACTGACTAGTGAAGCTAAATTCACCAAGGTTTTGGTTGAAAAAGAAAACTTTACACTAGGAAAGCAAAATTTTTAACCCCCTTCCGAAAGTCACAAAAAGCAATTACATAATTTAAGCACAAAGCATCTGCGTATGATTCCTGAACTCTTAGTTTACATTCAAATTTAACCTGTGAGTAGACAACAACATCTACAGGAAAAATACGATGCTGGGCAGTTGAACACATTCATAAGAATGGCCTCGGTGGTGAGGCTCAGCCCTGGACCGGAACGGCGCTGATCCAGCTGTGACATCCTGCTCTCCCTCCCCAGAGCTGCGGGTTCCAGGGGTAAGCGGGGCAGGCCTACGCCCGGGGCGCTGCTTTAGGCTGCTCTGCCCAGACTTACTGAAACTGGCTTCTGCAGAGGAGAGAGGTAAGGACGTGGGTTTACGGTGGTTTGGAACAGGCAGACAAGTAACACCAGCTTTGTGACTGCGTTCTCAACCTTCAGGACAATTTTGCACTGCTTCACCATGGGGCTAACTCCTCATAGCAGTCTCGGCACCTGGAATTTTAAGAACGTAGTGCAAGCATCGAATACACAAACAAAAAGGAACCCATTTTTGAACACGCAAGACCTGAAACTTCTACACCATGCTAAGACCCGGGGTTATCCTGAAAGCCCTTCTGGCAAAAATCAGACCTGGGGGGAAACATTCAGCTGTGTATCAAAAGCTTCAAGAAACAGCCTTTATATCCCTACTGCCTCCAAGTGTTAAAAAGAGATAAGGCAGCTTGTGTCTGAGGGAAAATTTACAGAACTGGGTTGTTCAGCTGAAATGTGCGAAATTTACAGCACCAGAGTTAAGCTACCACATTAACACAGACATATGCAAACCGCTTTCCTTTAGCTTCTGTCAAATATATTATGTTTTTTTTCATCTGTAAACATCTCTTTTCACAAGTAAAAGTTGCTTAATTAACACCATGCATAAAAACACATTACGGCTTTGGCAGCTCCTTCTCCCCATGAGTCACAGGTCAAGTTAATTTAATTGCTTGCTTTGGGGGGAGTAAATTGCTATTCCTGAAGCGCTTATAAGAACAAGCTGCATTTTTCTTTTTTTAAATAAAGGGGTCATGATGTGCAGGGAGATTTTTGTTTGTTTGTTTGTTTGTTTGTTTTTGTTGGCATGGAAACCTCATGGGGTTAATTCGGGCCAACCGCATGAGTAGAACAGAGTACCGCTAGGATGTAAGGCTGCTGCACCTCGGTCCTACCAGAACAACTTCAGAAGGGTCAGTACCGATGCCTGGAAGTAGCCCAGTGTGCAGCTACCACTGCAGCCAGTATGTGCAGGGGATAATACAAAAATAAAGGCCCCTCAGTATTAGGTGGCGCATTCAAAGACCTTTGCTTCTGGACCGAGTCTCTCCTCAGCGCTCCCCGGGACTTCTCCTCTGCTCCTCCCTGGAGCTGTTGTGAAATACCTTTGGTTTCTCTCAGATCCAGCTCAGGCAGCAGTGTCTTCCTGCACTTTTTTTAATTTATTTTTCGGTACGTTGCGTCACATAAGAGTAGGACTTGCCTGACCTGATCTCAGCTCTGCAGCCAAGCGGAGTTGAGTGCGAAGGCCGTGGAGCGCGACGTTGGATACAGCCCACCGAAAAGGCACCGGCTGGCCAGGAGGACTCACGTACATACACAAAGGAGGAGTGGCCGCAGGATTTCAAAACGCTGACAAGAAAGTGAAGGGGATTTGCTGACGGGTTATTCTGGCCTTTGAGGAGGAAGCAGCTACACAAGAAGCCTTTTGCTTACGGGGGTGAAAGAGCAGCGCTGGAGAACCCGGGTGCACAGTGCCTGCCATGCATTTGCTGATTTGTTCTGGTGGAAGTAATACACTTCAAACACCTGCGGAAATTGTGCCAAAGACAGTTTCAATACATACACAATGACAATTTTTTTAACTAACACTGCACAGAGAACAAGACTATTCCTTTTAATACAAAGATCTACGTTATAGTGTAGTTTCAAACCCCTGAGTATTCCTGTACCACAGTACAGCGTGGAAGAGACACCATGGGCTCTTCTCCACATACCAGTAACAAATTCTGTCTGCTGGGTTGTGTTTCGCGTAACACATTCAAGCGAGCAGCTTCCCATAGCTCAGCTGAATATACAAAGGACTCTTCTTCAGCCAAATCACAGCCTTTTCCTAGATCCTACAGCTTGCTTAGCTGTGTCATTAGCATCAGTGGTTGTGACTCATGAAAATAACTGGAATCCAGGATTCTTTAAATCATAACCGATGTGGTAATTTTATCCTTAGGAATAAAGCCTACTTCAGAATTGTGGGGAAACCTTTAGAGCAGGCTAGATAAATATTGGTTGCACTTTGCTCCACAGTGATTGTACTTTTTTAAAAAAAAAAAGGTTCTTTTTTTTTCTTTGTTAGCAGTGTCTTAGCGAAGCTTATATATGGCGTCCAGTAAGAAAATAGAGTGGTTTGTCATCGCTACTATTAGCAGTTTGAAACTCATCCCGAAGTCGGAACTGCCACTCATCCTCCAGCTCCAGCCGGACTATCGTCTGCCGTAGCGAGCTTCTGTCTTGACATATGACACACAGGGTGGCACCTTCAATTGAAAAGCACGTTAGATTTTCAGGGTATAATAACAACACTACTTCCTTCCTTTTCATTAGATATTTTAAAGAAATTTCTGCTGCTAGGTAGGAAAAAAAGAAGTATTAGAAGGGTCTATTAACAACCAGCCAGCCTAGGCTCAGATCAGCCCTGTGAACCCTGGAGCGGAGGAAAAGGTGTCTGCAGGAAGGGAAGGACGGGGAGAGCAAGCGTGGTGGCTGTGGTCTGCTCTGTACCGCAGGACAGCACTGCCTGACTGCTGTTAGTACCATCACCTGCAGCAGAAAGAATGTCACCTTGAATCCAACATCCTCAAATCACGACTGATCATGATGCCAAAAGAATAAAGCCTGGCTTTTTTTTTTTTTCCATGGGACATTTGGGTTTGTACATGGTCAGTGATGAAACTCATTAAGTCAGACCACCATCAGTCCCACAGCTGACTCCTGAGAAACTCTGCTATGACTTGCCTTTGAGCTCACTGTGAGAGGAATAATAAACCAAATCCCTCATTTCTGTGGCTTAACAAACTTGCAGGTTTCCTTCCACCTGATATGACCAGACCCTGCAGTCCCACATCAGCTCTGGGGGCTTGGCAATGGCAGCAGCATCCTCATGGCAGCTGCTGCACGTCTACACCTCCCTGCACTGGGGAGCCCAAGCGGGTGCAGGAGCAAACTCCAAGACGCATTTCCTGGGGCTCGCGCAGGGTCACCCGCACCGCACCCCAGCACACACACCATCCTCGCTCAGTGCGAGAGGAAAAGGGTTCAGCTGCGCCACCATAAACGCACCGGAGCTCTGTAATGCACTTTAGCATTATGGAATACCTGTGGCATTTTGATAGTGGTTAGTACTAAGACAGAATGATGAAGAAAGATTTTAATGAGGTTGATAAAGTTCTGGTGCCCTAATCTACAGTACTGAATATTTATTGCCATTACAGACAGATTACTAGAGCAGAATTTCTTGTCTTCATTAGTGATAGCCGTGCTCTAAGCAAGTTGCTGACTGCATCATTCACTAATTGATTTCCGTGTGTCCTTGTTTTTCTGCACCTATTTCCCTTTGATGTCGCTTTAAAATAATTTCATGAATGTATTTTATCAAAGCTTAGTGAAGGTTCTTATTACACTTACTGCACTCCCCAAAGAAACACTCCATCTGTTTCTTTTGAAAACAACGGCAGCGCTAGCTGTGAAAATAATGGGGCCTTTCAGTGAAGCTGGTTAGTCCTCCATCTTTCTCTTTTCCTCTGTGCTATTACCTGGCAGGAAAGCAGATGCCCAGCAGAGAAATGAGATTACCTTTCAAAAACCTGAACCTCTTGAGGAGGTCTGCACCAACGAAGGAGTCACAGAGATAGAGCAGAAGTCCGCTGAAGAACACACCTTCACAGTTGACGTTGACCGAGTGTGGGCGGGAACTAATATAGCATATAGCTGCCTGAAACAGAGGGGGAAAAGAAAGGAAGCACTTGTGTGTTAGAAACTAAGGACGGCTTTAAATGGAATGAAATATAACTTAGTGATAACAGGTGAGTCAGCTGGCGCTGGTAAAAATACAATCCAACAAGAATGTAGTATTGAGCAAACTTCCTGCAGGAAATAACAGAGAACAAACTTCCAGATTCAGATTTAGTCACCAGGTCTGCAATACGCTATTCCAGGGCTCTCCATAATTCATTCTGATTTTCTGCTTCTCTACGAATTGCCTGCTTATAACAACTGTTAAGATTATTCAGGTTGTTCATTAGATACGTTTATCAAGCACGGTAAGCAACACGAGCACTGATACTGCTGAAGCTTGCTGACCACAAGCATCAACTAAGTGGTTCCTGGCACCGGGGCTCTCCCGTGTTTCAGTGCTGATGGGCTGTTCTGTATCAAAGAGTTTCTCCTCTGTCTTGCCACTGACCTCCATAAATATTGTCAGAACAAAGTCCCTGTTACAGACTTTCACCCTGCTTCAGACCCAGTTTAAACTGACCAATGGGTTCAAAAATTCTGATCTCCCTACCTACAGGCATCTAAGACATACTTGCAAAAACCTAAGTTCCCTAGAAACCCAGGTTCGTAAAAAGAAAAGCGTGTAAAAGGAGAGCTGCGTTACAAAGGGCGAGCTTTGACCAACAGTGAACAAGCCACCAGACAAGGGTGGTATCAGAAACCGTCTTTGCCAAAGCAGGTTTGTTGCAAGTACGAATCAAACCCAGATAATAAAAAGCGGTATGATAGGACAGTGATCTAGAAGACTTTTTGGATAGACTATGCAGCACACCAAGTTCTGTCAAGAATGGCATCACTTCCAGGCTTTTGCTTTATACGAAATATTATTTCAGACAGACATGCCCAATTCCTTTACAAATAACATGAATTAATCACAGACCTCTGGTCCCTACCCACACCAGCAAGCTAGGAGGCCTTACTGCCAGCTCTTCAAGTGGAGCTGGTCCTTTAGATCCAACAGCAGAGTCTCACTGTTTGAGGCCAAAGTCTTGAAATGCTACCCTGGATGTCTGAGGATTCATAAAATAAGGGGTTTTCAACACAAGAAAGATGTTTAAGTAAAGGTTTGCATTTACTCATCCCCATTATCCCTGCAAATATGTTGTACCTCGAGCCCAATGTTCAGGTAGCAGTCAATGGCCAATACTGGGTTCTTGAAGTTATGAATGGCCTTCGGGAAGAGTTTGTATGTTGCATGTTGAAGGAATTTCTCCAGGAGGAACTGAGATGGGGCTGCCAACAATGTATGCTCACTGTCAGGGGCACAGACATACTGAAGAGGCATTATTGGTGCTAGGCTGTCCGAAACCTGCAATGAAACCAAAGGGAACCCCTTATAACCCCTCTACTCAGCGTATCTTCTCGACAGGAGTTCCTCTAGCTGGGGAAGGGATCCTCATCACAGAGCAGAAAGAGAGAGAAAGATGGGGCAAAGAATGAAAAATCCCAACTCAATTTTGACGTAGCACCACATCACAGACATAAATTCATTACACAGTACTTTTGTGGATATCTGCTTGCCAAAATAAAGGACATCAAATAGGGAGTTCAGATTGCCACACCACTTCTTCACCCTGTCTTGCTCCCGGACGGCATAGGAAACGACATCCTCCTTGTGTGGAGTCATCCACAGAACACATTTTCTATTTATTATTTCCTGCCTCTGATGTAGCAGCCCTACCATGGAGTAGACCATGCATGTCAGATGTCAAATAAGCAAGAAATAAATCTAAAAGGCTAGAGAGTTCATTATTTCTAGAGGAAAGAGGTCCTGATTTTACCCTTTGTGTATGACGGAGCATATATCCACACTTACCATGATTTTTGGCTTAACAACAAAGTCCTTTTGCCCTCCAACCTGAATATATTTCTTCATGACACTGAAATTGTTGAAGCGGCAGATGAGCAGGCTGCTGCTGTTCGTCCGGAGATTGAAATCTACGTCTTCACAGAAATACCTGGACGTTAAACACAAGATCACTAAACCCGCTGTGTAGCTGCTGTGCGCGAGCAAGTGTTTACACATTCACTGCTGCAAGGCACCCGAATGGGCTCACCAGGGATTTTTAGAGACCCTCTGACATGGTGCCTATACAAATTCTCTACACAGCTCTGAAGACTCATTCCTTCCGTGTGCTCCTGGTGTAGGAAAGCAACTTCTGGTCATTTTAAGACCAAACAAGTCTTCACTTTTCAGTGTATCGGTATGCTTCTTTCCCATAGCAAATCTGGCTAGCACTCTCATCCTCACCGTGTACTGGCATCACTCATTTCCTCCTCATCCTTTTCTATTTTATTTTCCTATTTTTAGTTCTTTTAAATATATATTTTAGAACTGAAAGAAGCTCTGCAGTGAGCACCTCCACCTCTGAACAAGCCAGTTCTATAATATTTTTTGATGAACTATCACTATTTGGCTATGGGAGACAAAGCAGCTGAGAAGTGACATTTATTCTGTGCCACTTGGAGTGTAACTGCTCACTTCTGCGGGCTGATTCCCACCTCAGGATTCAACCAGCCAGAGCATGTGAAATCAAGAGCTCTGGAAGCCACTCCAGACCCCAGCTTGCACTGACAGGCTGCAATTCCTCGCTCAAATACACAGAATCCCTGAAGACAGCAGCAGGAGACCAGGATGAGACGCCCCATGGCCAGTCTGTGGCTAGCAGGGACAGGCTTTATTCCAAACTCACTTGGCCAGGAAGGGGGAGAACTGGATATTGCTTCAGTCTGTGGTGAGAACCAGTGGTAAAGCCCCACAAGAAAAATGCTTAATTGCAAATGCTTTAGGGAGTTAGGCGAGGAGGGGGAACAAAAGGAAATAGTGGAACGTTATTTATTGATCTGTTACTATTGCAAGAGGGATGACGGATGACTCTGAAGGAAACACAAGGAATCCCTCATAGCATTTGACACAGCAATGGCTCAGCCGGTTATTCTTAGTCATGCAACAGGCTCACGCCTCTTACAGAGGTGCTCTGGAAGCTCCACACTCTGGAAGCTCCACACTCTTCCTGCGACTGATGTAATTTCGGCGACTTTCTCATATTTTTGGTCTCCCATTCACTTTTTTCTTCTGCAGTTTGTCTTTTCCTCACTGCCTTTTCAGTCCCTCGCCTCGTGCTGGTCTCTGCCAGGTTTTTTGGCCGATGGTAAGTTTATTTCGATGCCCTGTTCATTCAGATGCAATACGTATCACTCGGTGTTTGATTTTTGTGACTGTGCCCTTGTTACCTTAGGATCTTTCTATTTATCTCAACAACATTCAGAAATATGGTGACAAGACTCCTATCACGCCAGCACATTATTTTACCACATATATATACTGCCTACCTGTTTAGATCATATTGCACGTTCTGGGTCAGGTCTATGTTGAGCAGTATAAAATCATGCACGTGGCACCGGGAGAACAGAGCCTTTGCTTTCCTGGCATTCAGCTTGCTGTTCCACTTCTGAACACCCAGTATTGCATAGTGAACTATTTTGGGGGTGGCTTCAATGTGTTGGAGGACGCTTTTCAGAGACACATTCTTGCTGGAACCCCCAGGCTCCAGGGACTGGCTGCAAAACATGACCATACACAACATATAAACATAGCTTATTGTTTTTATATAACATACACTGCATAAATGGATGTATATGTGTATGCAAAGGACCAAGAAATTCCATTAACGATTGAGAGCGTTTACTCTAGATGCTGTAAGAATACATACGTAAACACAGACGTTTTAAACAAAAGCCAACTGATTTATCCCATCAATTTAGCCATTACAAGAAAACGGGCCTTTCAGCAGAAGATGGTCTTACACAGCAGTTTAGAAAAAGAAAAGGAATCACCCTATGCACCATTTCTGAAAGGCTGTTTTCTCCATAACGGACAGCATAACACTGAGAAGGGCAAGAGCTTAATGCCTTCTAAAAAGCTGAAGTTCCCCAGATAATCTGTTTTCATTGAGAAATGTAAATTGTATCAAAACAAATCAGGGGCACAACATTTTGAGACATCACAAGGAGAGGTTTGCTGATGGTACTGACTGAGGGACACAGACGTAAGGCTAGAGCCAGGTGGAAGTATTCAACAGCAGGAGGCTGGATGTTGGTGGTCAATGAGAAAAATCTACAGCCTTCCTGTCACTCTGAGTGATAGAGCTGATTTTTTTCCATTTTAGGCAATATTTCTAATGTCTAAGTTTACAGTTCCTGGGCCATCTGACTAATAATTAAGTCAACAACGACCTCCACGAGGCCTTCTGGACAAGCAGCCTGGTGTTACTACATGACAGCCGCTGTGAAAAGCTGCTTTTGCTTAGTAATATTTTAAGTACATTACCAGCAACTCCAGCTGCCCAACTTTTCCAGTTGTCTGGTCTTTCCTACCCTGTCAGATGCTAGAGATGAGTGCAAGTCACAGGTGTGCTGCTGTCTGTGCTGGATCAGCGCAGGGACTCCAGCACCGGGTGATTACTTACCTTGACTGTTCATGGACGCTGTGCATGTTCCACAAGACGCAGGAGTCATCCATGACCACAATGAATGGCCACACACACTGGCGCTTGACTCCCAGTTCCTCCAAGCGGTTTCGTTCCAGTTCTAGGTTGTGGTAGGAAAGTTCCTTAATAAGAAACCTAGCAGCACCTGAGAGAAATACCACAAAGACGACATACAGAGACGTTTATTAAACTTTATCACCTTCTCTTCCCAGAAAAAGGCTACATGACCATCTGTAGTCATCACCCTTTATGGGCTTTGTGCTCATAACAACTTAGTTTAAAAAGAAATCAGTATGTCCATTTTTTAGTGTGAGCAAATGTAAAAGGATCTTCTAATACTCTGAGA
>JAVSBS010018961.1:21144-40080 GCA_033124195.1 Coracias cyanogaster | reverse complement strand
GATTTGGGGGTGTTCAGCATAAGAACTTAAACGCAATTCTCTTTGTTCCCTGAAAACTGTTCCCTGCCCTGCTGAAATAGATGATGAGCATTAAAGTCAGACACAGCGTCACAAAGGTCGTTCTTAGGGAAAGCGTAGATCTCAGTTTTACTTACGTATGACAAAGTGAGAGGAGGCTTCTTTTTCCGAGCAAACCAAGTAATTAGCCAGACTTTATTCAAATGTTGATCAGCAGCTCACTCTAGTGGCTAAAATAAGGTAGGGCTGCTTTTGGCTAAAGACCTTTGGGGTTTAGTAAATATTCAACACAAGCAACAAGCCTATGTGTTTCAGTAATACAGCGTGGAAATACTAGCAATACTTCCCAAAAATAAATAAGGAGAGGTGGGGCAAGGGATACAAGTTACTCATCTTTCCCAGCTGGTTGTCCAAGGCAATAGGGCTACTTTGATAGCAGCTGTAAATAATTTATTGTGAGTTTAATAAAATAATTCGTATTATGTTAATGCTCTACAGGAATGTGTTGTGTCATGTCTGCAGAGGACAGGCTTTTTAAATGCTCTATAGGGAAAATTAGGCACTTGTGCAATACTTCCATCATTGCGTAGTGTTTGCTGGAAAACACTGGTGAGCTGCAGCCCTAAGCAAAGCAAACAGTTTGTCTGGGGCAATCAATCGCTTGTAACACTCTGCTCAGCTCTTACAGTTTAGATGATGGTAATCTTTGCCTCCCTGGATGATCATTAACACTGTAAACGATGGCTGAAGATGTATGCTGGGCGAAACCTCTGCTGACAGATGGAGTGCTTGCTGCAGCTCTGTTTAGCTTCAGTGTGACTTCTCAGCTCTCAGCCCTTGGAGGGAGTAACGCAGCTCCTCAGCTCATGATGAACTAAGCCACAGCATAACGATGCCTGGGACTTAATTTGGGAGACTGTGATTGGCACTAAAATTGACAGAACAATCCTCTTAGAGCAGCATGTGGTTGAATCTTAGCATTAAAAATAAACATCAAGTAACAAGATTCATGATGAGCATCCACATTATCTTTGTTCAGCTTCCTCAAAGGAGATCTGGGACTTGGCCTCCAGATTCCACCTATTTGTTTGCTGGGATGTGTGTCTGCACATACACGTGCCTGCCTGCTTGCTTCTCCAGCTCTCTTCAGACACAGCTGGCTACCATGTTGCAGTGTTTTCCTTCCACTTCCTCAGAAAAAGTTTTGAAATTATTTATTTGAAAATTTTTGTTTGTGATGGTTTGACCTGTCTTATGGGCACAGCAAATCTTCTCTCTTCCTATTGGCCTGAGTCTTGATGAACTACTCACATCTCAAAAGATGTGACATCAGGCAAAAATAAATGCTCACAACTTCTCCTTTTAAGTTTCAGAATCCAGGCATTGTATTACAAACAGATGGTACTCCGAACATCAATAACCACTCTTCAGGAGACAGTTTATCTGCTTTTTTTCTTTTTTTCCTTTGCTTTGAATACTCAATGTCCAAGTTGTTTTTATTCTCTGTTCATAGCTTACTTTTGTGATGCCTTTTTCTTGCATACCACTAACACCTCCTGTTGCCAGTGTCCATCTACTGAAAGAGAATAGCTTTACCTACATACACACTGTTTCTCCTCATTTGCTACTGTCCTTTTAACATGTCAGCATATCTGTACACCTGTTAAAATAGTAGCTTTGGAGCTTGTAAATGTGCAGTCTCAGCCACTGTCAAAGATAATTTGCTGTCAATGGGTAAGTACATATTGTCCACTGATTTCTCATTTACAGCACTGTAGTGTCTCCCTGCCATCTGAACCCTAAACTTGTCTCTCTCCTACATGGGCAGCACCAGCAGCCCCAGGGATATGGCCCTGGATAATACTCCTGTGACCCACATGTGCACCTCTGCTGCCTCATCACCTTCAACAGGTAAATTTTGGATCTGAGCTTCAACTAACGATTCTCATGATAACCAAACCAAGAAACAGGCCTCATGCACACATTGTTAAATTTCTCTAATAAGTATAGATAATAATGAAATGCAAACATTGTGGTGCTGAGGTAAGCAGACCTCATTTAAATGAAGGCAGACCAGGGGCCTCTGGGTGAGAAGCTGTTGCTTTTACAGTGACAGTACTCTGAGCAGCTAACTTGTCCCACTTTTCAGTGCCATCCTCTTGCTATTAAAGCTTATTTTGTTCACTTTGAGCTTGTTGATAACACCCTATTTATGTCCTTAATAGAATAGCTGTCTGGAATGTCTCCATCTTCTCCAGTCTGATTCTCTTCCCAATTTTTAAACAATTTGGCAATTAACTTTGTCCTTCCCATCTTTTTAGTTGAACTTCATCTACTTCTTAGTGTGCCATTGATATTTTGCTCTCAGAGATACAGTCACCCTCAAATCTCTTTGCTCTTTGGCACTTGTGCTGTTCAGGAGACCTGACTTTGTACCAGCTCCAAGGGAGCAATTTCACCTCTGTGAGTCTGTAATCAGAACAGGCTGCTGCTCTCCATTGTCACCAGGCAGATGAGCTAAACTTGATGCCCTTATTCTCTCTATTTAGCCAACTGGATCTTGGCTTTGTAAAACGTAGTTGAGCTGATCAACAGAGCAAGCAGAAAAATGACATTCCCTGAACTCTAAATGCTTGATCATAGCTTGTGTATGTCAGGTGTGACCATTCACCTGCAACTAGTGCTCAGGTCCTGAAGCCTCCTTCAGTTTGACAGTTTTTAAGAAATCAGATTATTGTTTTAGGCAACTGTAACACAATTTAAGTACTCAGATTTTCTCCAGGATATAAGTTGCTGCCAACCTTCTTGCTGTGGCCATCTCCTCAGAGATGTGTGAAAGCAGTGTGTGTTTCATCAGCATCCTGTCTCAGCAGTTCCTGTTTCCACAGCTGAAGTAAACCACAGCAGATAGGGAAAGCAGGGCAAAAGAGTGTGTGTAACACAGGACCAACAAAGTGCATAAACACTGTACTGCTGTTGGAAAAAGGAAGCTCATTACCTCCCTGAAATGTTTGTTTTCTGGTATGGTGGCATGCAAAGTGTCACCTTTAAAGTCACCGATAGTTCAGGACATCAGAAATGCTTTTGACTTTGGACACTTCTAAAAGGTTGCTGTGCTTGCATCCGATTGCAAGACCTCACATTTTCTAGATGAAGCCTAGCCCAGGCTTCAGGCCCCTAGGTGTGCTCCTGGGTGTAAAGGGTCTCCTCCCTCTTTCTCTTTCTGAAAAGTTGTTAAATTGGTACATAGTCCCCAGGCTTCTCTTGGATGAGTGTTGCACAGACACTGACTTCTAACAAAGCTCTGGAGTACTTTCTCCCTTTCTGGAAACCAAATCCCAACTACAGATGGGCCAATCACACACTGCTTTGAAAAAGATTCTCTAAAGCAATTGCTTCAGTTCCTGATACAGTATAAAAGATTGGCAGAGCTATGGAAAATGGCCAACCTGCAAGCAACCACTTCCATGCTCACTGAGAGAGGCCTGATGAGGTCTGTTGGCTGTAGGTGGGTTATCTATAACAAGGACAGGATAATTTAACTTGCCACCGTGCGAGAGACTAGACTGGCCAGCAGGTGTAAGTCCAAAGGAGTTTGTAGGCTACTGCAGCACAGTGATGGTGGATCACTCAGTGGATTCCCCATAAATGCAGAACTCTTTCCTAGCAAAGGTTGTCACCATTTCCTGTCATCCCAGCACAGATCTCCCATCCCATCACATCTTCCAAACTTCTAAAAGCCAAGCAGATCTGCATTGGTGTTTACTATTTACCCCATATGGACCCTGGAATAAACACATCACATGGGATTTCCCCAGTGTGTAGACAAGAGGAAGCTGTTTGCCTCCATGTGACTTTTCAGCTAACCAATGACCCAAAATGCAGTATGCCGTGCTTAAGAGCCTCATGTGGATTTGTGACCCTCTTTAAAGAACTTTAGGTCTGTAAAGGCAGTAAACACAAAGTACCTGCATTTTTTCCATTTGTGAGCTCCATAATTTTTGCTTGCAAGCTAATCTAGGTTGTGTACATGGCTCAGAAGAGGGTGGAAAGAAAAAAATGGAACCTGTTTTTGTGTCCATCTTGAATAGCTCCAAGCATGCAGTGACACAGAACCAGAGAAATGACTTACGTAAAAGCCTGGCAAGGTTTGAAACCTTACATGGAAGGCAAATCAGTAAAGCCATTGCTCTTAGGGCAGCGCATCTCACCATAACGCTGTTTTGGGGCAACTTGTCATCTCCTGGTCAAAACAGGAATGTAAGTTGCAGCAGGTTAGCTCAGCACACACCTTACTCGGTCTGTGACCTTGTTGGTACATGTTGCTATAAGCAAATCAAGACTATATTTAAGTTCTTCAGAACACCTTTCCCTAACACTTGTATATTTTAGACAGCAGTGTTATGCAGAGGCTTGACTGGACCCTGTTTATGCCTAGAGTAAACAAAAACCATGCAAATACCTCCAAAATGTGAAATCCTACAGAGACAAAAGTGTGTGGGATCAATGTGTGGCTCACATAGGCACTCAGGACACAGCTCTCACCCTTCAAACCTTGCTATCGGCCCAAGCTGCTCCATAACATCTAATCTGGGCATTTTTCCATTCAAGATCTCAGTGCTGGATCAAAAAACTTTAACAGGAGTTTTGTTTCTAGAAAACTTAGTCCAGGTGAGAGGGAAGAGGAAGCAGAATCTATTGCCTGTCTGGCAAAGCAATCTCTGCATGAGTTAATTGAGGTAAGAAGCACAAATGCCTTTTGGGGTATCATGTAGAGAGAGATAATTGACCTTCCCACACCTCGACATACTGCAAACCTTAAAGAGAAAAAGCAAGTACCTCTTTCCCACTGTTTAATTACCTTTCTACTCCACTGTGTGTAGAAAGCCTGCTGCCTTGCCATTCCCCAGGCTCCTCTAACCCTCCCCGGCTGGCTGCTATCAAGGCCATCAGAGGCAGGTAGGGAAAATGAAGTGTGTTGAGAGCTCTGAGGACAACTAGAGCATCGGGAGCTGGGGTGAGAGCAGACCCTCAGGCTGGGGTCGGCGGCATTCCCGCCAGGCTGGGTCAGCGCTGAGCAGCAGCACATCTCTTCCCTCGGGCACTCCCTGCCAGCGGGTGCAAGGGAGGCCAAGAGGTTCCCGGACGCCCAGCTGCTGATGCAGGTGATGGGTACAGCCCAGGAACCGGGGCCGAGCAGGATGAATCCCTGGGAAAGCTACCGATGTTCACAGGTCAGGTCGTTAGCGCCTGGGGACCTGAAAACCTTTCCCTGTAGTGAGGTGACCTCGTAAACTCTGACCGTTTCTAACGCCCACTGGACACCCGGGACAGAAGCGCGCCGGGCACGGGCCATGGCCCTCCCCAGCCCGCCACGCCGCCGGGCCAGGAGCGCCCCGCGGCAGAGCCTCGCTGGGCCGGCCGGGCCTGCCAGCCGGCAGCGGCGACCCGGGGAGCGGGGGAGACGGGGCGGACATCGCCCACCGACCCGCCGGCGGGCAGCGGCCCGCCCGCCCCCTACTCGGCCCGGGGGCCGGGGCGGGAGCGGCGCCCCAGAGCCGAGCCGCGCCGCTTCCTGCCGCTATAAATAGCCGCCCGGCCCAGCATGGCCCGGCCGCCGCAGCGGCTGCAGCGCCGGCGGGAGCTGCCGTCCCTGCCCGCCCGGAGCGCGGTAAGGCGGCGGGAGGGTCGGGTCCGTGCGGGGCAGGGCAGGGCCGCGCTGCGCTGGGGCCGCTCGGCATCCCCGGCCCCGCGGGGAGGGAGCGCAAGGGTCGGGGCGGCCGGCGGGGCCGCGGCTGCCCCGGGAGCGGAGTCTCGCTTCGTGCCTCTTTTCTCTCTCTCCCTCTCTTCCAGACTGCTCTCTCTGGGGCTGGGACGCGCTCCTCCTGCCCTCCGGAGCGGGGCTGGGATTCCTCTCTGCTCGCTTTCTCGCTTTCTCGCTTTCCCCGCGGCCGGGATGAAGGACGGCGGTGGCCTCCGGGCGCAGCCCCCGGTCCCTCTCGGCAGCTCGGACCGTGCCTCTGCCCGGACCTCCAAGGAGGTGGCTGGGGGCACCCGTGTCCATGTCTGCTGCGGCCCAGGCGAGGCTGGCGCGGCAGGGTGCGGGGAGCCGGCCCCGGGCCGTGGCACACGCCGCTGCCCCCACGGGGTCCCCGAGCGGGGCTCCGCCAGGGCTGCTCCCTCGCTCCCTCCCTCACGCCGATGTTTGTTGCCGCCTTCCTCCATCGAGCGCTTTCGTCTGAGCAAATGTTGAGCTGAACCTTGTCCTTAGGCTTTATGGTGGAGGCAACCAAAGCAGGTCTCTGCCCCCCGAGCTGGCTTTCGGGGGCTTTTTGAAGCAGTGAGTTTCGGGAACTTCAAGTAAACAGTCTTAAAGTGTTAGCTTGTCTTCCCCTTTGTTCGCCTCTGCTACTCTAATGGCTGTGCTTCATCTTTTAATAAACACCTTCTGCAATGCAGGACTATACCCCTCTCTGAGAGTAGTGTTCTTCAGCTGCTACCAGCTTCCACGCTCGGGCCTCTTATTTAAAACCAAAGTGGTACAGCACATCTCTGACACGAAGGTGTGCTTGTTCAGGACCCAATGTGAGGTAATTTAAAATTGCTCTTCTATTCTTGAAGTGCTTCCTCAAAGAGAGGGCTGTAACAAGCATCTGTTCTCCATTGTCTTGACCTTCAGGGGATGGGCAGTGTGTTTTGCCCCTCATTCACACCCTTTTTCACTCTCTCTCTATTTTCCCCTCTGCTTTCTCTGTCCATTAGCTCCTCCAAGCCAAATCTGGGAGCCCAGTGCAGCGGCCCAAGAGGCCACCTGAAAAAGAAGAGATCCTCAGAGCCTGTTTGGCCTCTGCACGTTATCCGCAGCATGCCCCCCTTGGGAGCCTTGCCTGCAGTAAAGGCAGGAGGGATGGCAGTGTTGCCGTGGAGGGACCTGCTCTGGCAGTGCAACTTTCCCAGTGCTGTGGAGCACAAGGCCCGCTGAGCTGGCATGTACTTTCCCCTCTGCAGAGTCGGTGAGGGGATGGAGCATGTGAGGAGGAAATACAGCTGTTCCAGAGCACTTCTGCCCTCTGTGCAGCTGAAGCACGTGAGGGGAGGACAGACACAGAAAGGGAGATTCAGGAAGAGAGTGTAAGAGAGAATAAGGGTGGAGAAGAGAGGAAAGCTACAAATGGAGAGGAAGAGCTTTTTCTATGTGCACAAACGTTGCTTAAAGATCTGTTTAGCTAGGGCAAGAGCAAATATCCTAAAAACATGAGATTGTATCTCTTGAATCCCTGTTAAAGTTCCTCCAGAAAGTGCTGTCTTTCATTCCTTAAGTATTATGTGTGTCTTTCTGCCTCAGTCTTCTAGGTTCTTCAGCATCCTTTGACCTCCAGCTGAGCAGGACATTGCCCTTAGCATCTGCCTGTCAAATGTGTAGTTCTCTATTTGTACATGAAATTATTATTCCCATGGTTGGTTAAGGCAAGTTTGAGGAATGTGAGGAGAGAGGCACACTAGTTCCTGTGGCTGGCCTTGACTGGAGTGCGAGTGCTTTGGGGCAGGGGCTGTGCCCTGGAAGCTGTGGTTACTCTGCACACTGCCCTTGGCAGCTCAGTAACTTCTGCCTCTGCTCCTGTCCCTCCCACGCCTCTCTTATTGCTGCTCACCTGTTCCTACCCTGTGCTGCAGCTTGTTAAGTTTCTTCCAGTTATCCATGAGGTTGTGCTGTAAATTGAATTGCTGGGATGTTAAGCAATCGGGGTTTAAAATCTCAGGAGAAGGAGAGAGGGGAGGAGAAGCAGCTACTCCCTCTGTCTGTACAAAAGTCCCCTATCAGGCCCGTGCTGCCTCTCCCCTGCCTTCTGCTTTGAAAGCACTCACCCCAGCAAATGGGATTAAAACAGCTGAAGCTCTCTAGCTATGTCCTAACTTCTACTACTGCCTTAGTATTTCTACAGAAATTACACTTTTAACTTTCTGTAGCATTAGTTTACTCTCTGAATGGCATCAGGTAGCAAGATGCTGCCTTTGGAGGCTACAAGATGCTACAAGACTGTTAGACCTTTCTCTTTTGGTTTGTTTGTTTGGTGTTTGTTGGTTTTGTTTTGGTTTTTTTATGAGAAGCTCAGAGTTACCACAAAATTGCATCAGGGCCTCAGAGCTTTTACTCATGCAGTAGAGCCAGAATTGAAAGTGTGCCTCTAGAAAAAGTTATTAGCTATAGAAGGAGCAATGTCTCACCTGTGACAGCAGGTATGACCTTTACATCTGATGACCTCCAGTCCCTCTTCAGTGGAGAGGCCATTGAGGAGCCCGAGCAATACTAATCCCTTTGTGAAAGGAACGCGCTGCAGTATTGCTCTCTATTACCTACAGTGCATAAAGTTCTCACAGCTATGGGTTTTCTGCCTTACTTGCATAAACACAAAGCCTTTTTGGAGGGAGAAGAGAACATATGTTGGCGTTATCTGACAAATGTGACATGAGAATAGGAATTTATAGGTTTCCTTTAGAGGCACATATATTATTCTTGATGTATATATACAATTTAGTAAAATGGCCTTTTTATGCAGTGGCCTTTAGAGATGTTCTGTGCTTTTAACTACATTGAATCTCCATATGGATATTGGACTTAGGTATAGAAACCACGTGAAATAGTGATGCAATAGAGAAGGGTGGATTTATTTGCTTTTGCCAAGGTAAACATATCTTAATTGTGGCTTCTTCACAACAATGAAGTGTTATCAAAATCCAAATCTAATTAACTGCTTTTGTGTTCCAATTATTTATCTTATTCATGTCTCTAATGTGGACTGTCTGTTTTTTGTGTGGTGCACTCTAACACTTGATCTGTTGGATCTGCTATAAAAAGAGACTATTGACTATCTTAGTTCAAAATCTGTGGTGCTAGCTGTATTTGAGTAGGGGTGGGAAGAGCATTCTTTGTATGGAGAAATAGTAAATTTTGGGATTGGTAGAGGAGATCTTGGTAGTACCAAAGAAGAAGGTTCTGGAAGCGGCCACAAACTTTCAAGGCAGCGTTCTGTCTGTTCTGTGTGCTGTTATGTGAGCAAGTTAACACCTTAGCTCCTTACTTCAAAGATGTACATAAAAATGTGACTGTTATTGAATAATAGCTGCTGAACTGTTAGTTGGCAAATAGCCCAGAAAAGGGACTATTAGAAACTAAATTTAATAAAGATGTCTAGAATCATGCTTTAGTAGAAGGCTTCATTTAAAATATTTCAGACATTTGTGGTGACCAGTGTGATAGCAGTGTAGTGCTCTCATGTAGCACCAGCTGCATGTGTGCACGTCTGGATATCTGAAGAGGAGGAATGGGAAGAAAATCAGTGAACTGTTTACTATGTGAGTACTCTCTTGTGATTCTCTGCAAGTACTATGCTACCACTGCTGAGCTGTAAGTGAAATGTAAATCATGAAAAGATTGTTTTTTCAGTGGAAATAACTCTGAACATCACGGTTCCAAAAGATACTGCAGCCACTCTTCAGCCTTGCAGGCACGCAAGTCTGAAAGAGCAGCTGTCCTTGGGCCTCATCCAACTTGGTTCACAAAGATCAGTGCAGACTGTCTCTAAGGCTGGAGACACGAGTGGCAAGGGAGCAGTTTCATCTAAATCCGAGAGATCAAAGGAGTTCAGAATAGAAAGTTTTTCCTTATTCCTGGAAGGAGATAAATGGGAAGTGCAAGGAGTAGTTCGAGAGTCCTTTTTGTAATGCCTAACTCTGCTGTAACCTTTTTAGTGTTCTACAATTGTACATTACATTTTGTAATTTGGTTCCAATTACACATAAGTACACTTGGAGTTAAAATGTATAATTTTGTAACTCCTTAAACTACAAATGTTGCAGAAGCAAAAGTCCCTAAGATCCAAGCTGTTTGTGGCACCTCTCATCTTTAATCTTTTGGGTATGTGTTTGTGCGTAGTTCCTGCCATTTCCTTCCTAGTGCTAAGTCCGTATGAAGGACCCACCTGCCTTCCAGTCTGTGTTTTCAAGAGAGGGCTCTCCTCATTTGAGCTAAACCTGAATACGTATCTCCTGCTACAGAAACTACAGGATATTCTTTAACAGGAAGTAATACCAAAGTTAAAATAAATGCTCTTAGCAGCTTCAGTGAGCCAAAAATAGCTTGTGCATGTTTCTCTTGTGATAACTTCAGGAAGTGGGGTGATTCCCTCTTCCTCCCTCTTCAATATTTTTGAGTGCTGAATTCCTCTTGCCGTGAAGAACAGGCAGCATGGAGCAGCCTTCTCTCTGAATGCTCCTGGACTCTGACTTACCAGCACCAGAAGTGAGCCCTACGAAGAAATTGCATTCCCCAGGTTGTACTGCTTCCTATGAAAATTCAGTGAGGTACTCTGTGGTGAGGGTGGCTGACCACTGAAACTGGTTGTCCAGAAAGACTGTGGAGCCTCTGTTCTTGGAGATGGTCTAAAAACTGGACTGGACAAGGCTCAAGCAGTTTGCTTTAAGCCAGGTTAGCCCTGCTCTGAACTAGATGAGATCCAGTGGTTCCTTCCAGCTGGCTGTATGCTGTTTTTGCATTACTGGATAAGCACGGCTGCTTTTGTCTGTCCCCAGAACACCTGGGAATAAAAGTGGTCTCAAAACATCCAAAAATGGCCTTGAAGTCTGAATAAAGACTTCAAAAATTTGAGTGCCTAGAGAAGCATAGTGTGGGGAAGTGACTTTGCCCAAAGTCTCTTAACAGTGGGTCAATAATAGTGCTGGGGGAGGATCATAAATCTACTGACTGACAGACTAGTGCCTTAGTAGCTAAAAAATGGTGTCTTTAAACATAAAACAATCTCCTTTCCCTACTCGACTACTTTCAGATCACTTGGCAATAGAGACTACTTTTACCCTCTGAAAGAGATTTGTGTTTTGGGGGTTTTTTGTTTTGCTTTTTTATCTGTCATATTCATGGGTTTTTATAGTACTAAAGAACAGTTTATTACACTGACTGTTTCAGGAAACACTGAGAACACCAGATCTGGAAAAGAATTTGGTGAAATAAAGACAAGAGCTGCAAAGGAAATTTTTAGAAAGTGATGTTATTCCCAGTTTGCTGCATAACAATCTCTTATTTTTAAGAGAGGAAAAGAGCAAAGGAAGCTGTACACTGAATCCAAGTTTGAATCTTTTTAAAAAAAAATTAAAATCACTTGAAGAAAACTTCTTAAAATCTGGAAGCAGAGAAGGACACAGATCAGCATTTTAAATAGTACCATGGAAGGAGTTAAGCTGTGAGTTAACTGCATCTGTATTTCAAACCCAAATTCTCTGAACAAGGCACCATTCAGATCTTCAGTTATAAGTTATGCTGAATTCGTTATGCTGTGTTTGTTTGAATTCTGTTGAGAGGAGAAAAGGAAAATCATGGCAGATTAAAAAAAAAATCATTTATCTTGTTTTGGTAGCTTGTTTTTGAAGTGATAAGCAGGGTTCTCTTTTCAATTTATTTTTTTTTGGTCTAGCACGTATGCAGGTCATCTGCTAATTATTAGCAGCTGTAAAACTGTGGAGTTACATAAGCATAACTAAAAGTCAGTGGAGCCTTGCATCATTCAGCAGATCTGTCTATTACTTATTCACCACAGTAACAGATCAGTTTTGCAAGTCACTTGGGTATCTAGATACTAAGAGGATATCAGCAGGCATGGGAAGTTGGGAAATCCCTTAAGTCGTAGATATTGGATAGGATAATGTGTTAGATTATTGTCACCACAACCTGTTGTCCAATTATACATGTGCACTGCTGCTTGATGAAGAGTGCTGTGTATCAGAGTAATGCCCTGTAACAGCTGAGCTGCCAGCTACATAAAGCTGAATTGTCTGGGCAGCTTTGCTTGGAAGGTAGCTATGGGTGCTATGCCCAGCTGCAGTGGAAGCAAGACAAGTGTGAGTGCTTGTGAATGTATCTGAAATTAGCCATGCTCAGTGATGTGGCTGGATACAACAAACTGACTTAAACATTAGAAAAGGCATCTTTACAATGGGACATGTGTAGAGCTGAGAACTTGGGATTTCTTGGCAAGGGAAATACCTGCAGCACATGAGAGCATGCTGGCACAGACAGCTCAAGGCTGGCAGGTCCAGACTCTGCCCCCAGGTTTATAACACTGGCTCAGCACACCACGTGATTTGGTTAGCAGCATGGGTTTCTTCCCACTCAGCCTTGAGGCTATATAAAACTTAATCTCCTGTAGATCTGAGTATTAAATCATAGACTATGTAATGAATTTTCTGATCCAGACTCTGGGTTTGTTTTCAGATTTTTTTTTTTGTCTTGTCTTCTCTTTTGCTGGTTTAAAGATCTCCCAAGGCAAGAGAGACTGTGAAAGTGATGCAGTGTTATCAAATATGCAAAATGCCATCCTTAAAATACTTGTTCCTGGGAATTAATAAGGTAAAATGAATTCCAGCACATAGAGTCTCTCCAGACTAGCCTGTGTACCCAGTGGCTCAGAACTATGCCTTGGCCCCTTTTCTGAGAAGAGTTTTCCTGAGCTTCCTTCCCTGCCGCCCCCTCCAATTCTTTTATCTTTTCTTTCCTTTTTTTCTTTCTTTTTTTTTTTAAATTTTTTTTTAAAGCAGTGATGTGAACAGTTAAGTTTGAGAGCTGCTGCCCTAGATCAGTGGTGTCTCTGCTATTTCTGCTGGGAACAGCAGACAGTGCCTCATTAGCTCACCTCATTGGCAGGCTCTGAAAACAGTGGGACCTTATAGCAACCCTCAAATTACCCTGATCCCTGAGGAAAAATGTAGGTGCTTGGAGGCAGCTTGCAAGCTCCAGCTGCTGAGGTAGCACTTCAGAGATGTAAGATGGTGGTGTGGATCAGGAACCTTCCTTTTATGAGTAGCCTAAACAAGATAACTGGTTTTGTAACTAGCATCAACTGGGTAGCTTTTTAATAGAGATGTGTGTGGATGATGAAAAATATTGGGAGGGAGGAAGGATTGCTTATTCTTCCCCTCACCTGACATGTTCCTCAGCAAGTAATTCAAGGATACTCCTTTGACACTTTGGCTGAGGGAGCAGGGTCTCTTTAGCTTGGAGAAGAGGAGACTAAGGGGTGACCTTGTTAATGTTTATAAATATGTAAAGGGTGAGTGTCAGGAAGATGGAGCCAGGCTTTTCTGAGTGACTCCCAATGATAGGATAAGGGGCAACGGGTGCAAGCTGTAACATAGGAGGTTCCACATAAATATGAGGAAAAACTTCATGGTGAGGGTAACAGAGCACTGGAACAAGCTGCCCAGAGAGGTTGTGGAATCTCCTTCTCTGAAGACATTCAAAACCTGCCTGGATGCATTCCTGTGTGACCTGATCTATAAGATCCTGCTCTGGCAGGGGGATTGGACTAGATGATCTTTCGAGGTCCCTTCCAATCCCTGGCATTCTGTGATTCTGTGAATTGCGGTTTGGCAAACATGGACAGCATCAGCCATTTGCTTCTAAGCTCTACAGTCCTTGCTGCAATTTACCCCAACTCATCAGTCCTCCTATGGCCATCATGTCAGTCACTGCTCTCCTTATGTCCTGATTTACCCCACATTGACTGACTCACTTTGCCTAACATTTCCCAAAGCATTTGGTTGTATTTTTTTGTTTGTTTGTTGTTTGGGGTTTTTTTCTGGCATGGTGATGCAGAATAGAGAGAGTTCACTCTTACTTTCACATTTGAAGCTACTAAAAACTGTTTTTCAAGGAAGTATTAAATGTAAAGCATAAAGGATGCTGTGTATTGCATATGTTGTAAGTAAACAAACTACATGCTTGTGTACATGAGTTTGCTTGACTCAATATGTAGATCTCTTTTTATGCATCTCTACTTGGTCAGATGTTCCTTCTTGTTTTTCATGTGGTCATATATCTTGTCTTTGTTTTTAAGACCTCTGAGATAGGAAATGCATTTAACCAGTGCCCAGTAGGATTCATTTTCTATTCCAGCGGGAAGAAATGAAAATCAAATCATAGCAATGTGATGGTAAGGAAGGTGTACAAGTGTGACTATTTTAGTTGTAGAGAGGATGCTATTCATCTGAGGCCACAGAGACAACACCTCCCAGTGTATCATTGTTCCTGTCTGGAGGCTGCATTTTCAAACTACCACAGGCTAATACTACTTTGAAACTGGGAGAAAGATATTCCTTAAATGTTCAACTTTTTCAGTCAATAGTTCTGGTGGCATCTTGGAACCTGAAACTCTTAAATAGCAGCAGACAGGCCCAATACTATTTTAACAGTAGGCAGCAACAAACCACAAGGAAATAATTCTCCCTTGGACCTTTCTACTGTATTTTCAAATATAAGTTTTGCATTTGATCTGAACAGGCAGCTTGGGGAGGGACAGAAAAACTTGTTTCATGGGACAGCTTACTTTAAATAGATTATTCTTAATTGAATTGACTTGTGTTCCTTGAGTGTAAATGAACAACTCATGGTTGTCTTGGTTAGTTTTAATTTCAAATAAGATGATGCTTTTCAAAGTGAAGCATCTTATGCTGAAGAGTTGCTTCATACTTATCCTTAAGTGGAGCCAGTGCAATATTTATTTCCTCATTTATTGGTTATCTTCCTAGCAGCTCTCTGCAGGATCAGTGCCTCCAAGTTTTATTATAGTGTTTTGTTTTTTTTTTTTCATTTGTGCATCCTTAAGTGTGCATACTGACTGGAGCTAAGAGGAAGACAAATTAACTTGAGCTGCTATAGGGAACTCGAAAATGAAGTGTTCCATTACTGACAAACAGCTTGAGATGACTGGACAAGTTCCCTCTTTATTCATTTAAAGTGTACCAGTTGTTTAGCAGAACAACCCTGATAATGTGAGTGAATTGCAGGGTAAAACCCAGTTGGATGTCATCATGTGCAGTACTTAAATGAGAACACTGAGGGATTTTGTGCTTCCAAGGGAAAGGACTGTCATTGTGATCTTCTGGTTTGTGTTACTTTAGAAGTTCCCCAAGAAAGTTTCCTCTTAGGAGAGATAATGGAGTTGATAGTTGTTTACAGTAAGAGCAGTATATGACTGCTCTTTTATGCTTAGAATGAAGGCTTTTATTCTTCTCACAAATATGTTTGTTCGCCGTCTTCTCACTAATCGGCAAGACTGATGAGGCGTTAAAGAAACCATGGTAATGATACCAGATGGTATATAATACCACAGCACTTACAGCTTCCAGGGCGTTTACTTCAGGCCATCCAATGTGAGGTATGGACAGAAGCAAAGAAAATAGAGTTGAAAAACCCTGAAAAAAGGCAAAATAATTTTAAAAGATAAGTGTTTTCACCTTCTGCCCTTTATATAGAGATAAGGAAGTGTGACCCTGCTGTTTCTTAGCTAGGCATGACTTTATGCCCTAGGAAGTAAGAACAGAGACACACAAAATAATTCAATCACTCCGGACAAGCAAAAGGGATGGTAGGTGCAACCTTTGATCCAGTCCTGTCCTATTGCTGTAGGGGATCAGTGCTGAGAAGAGACCAGTGGAGCAGGATTGCTCCAGGCAAAGTCAGGACAGCATTTCCTGGAACTTTCCTCTGGGCTGTTTTCCATGGGGCTTCTGGAGGTGCTCCCTCTGTTCTCTGGTGGACACTGCTAGTTATTTTTGGAAATCACCACCCTGAAGGTAGGATCACTTTTCTGCTCTAAAGCTCCAAGGCTCTTGACATCTTTCTAACATTTTAGAGGTTTGCTGTGATGTAGCTGCACTGGGGAGGGAAAACCCCAGAGTATCTGCAGGCATGTTTGATACAATAAACCTCTGTTCTGTCCAATGAAATTGTCACAAATCTTCAGTCTCACTTCTCTGTATTTAACTCTGGCATGTTCAGGTCCTAGTTTCTGCATTACTCAACAAAGCATGTGATCCCTAGTGTCAATGTAAATTTTTTTTTTTTGTAATATGCATCACTGGCAGTATCTTGGACCCTGTCACTGAGGAATCCTGTCTGGTGTAAGGGCAAGTATAAAAAAAGGGGTTTAAAAAATAGTTCTTACATATATCGTTATGGAAATAGCCTCATGGACAATCAGAGGTCTTCAAAACTGGAATTCCCAGGAGCAAAACAAGGTGCTGGCTTTGGATTAGAAGTTGGAGAACAGTCCTTGTCCTATTTAGCAGCAAAAAGCCTAAAGTTAAATATGTCACAAAGTTTACTTAAATCCAAACTATCAACATCATGAAATCTCAAGTAGGTATAAACAGCCTGTATCACAGCTGGTGTAGCTGAGCCCCTGCTGGCAGTGTGTAGTGACAGGGAAGCAGGTGATGAAACACCTTTAGCCTCCCACAGCGTGTGGAGATGCTTTGGGGCATTGCAGATGAGAGCTGGGGAGTATCCACTTGCAATTTGTCCTCTGCAAGGGACCATGCTGGCTTGTGCTGGCACTACTGGGATGTGGCCCACAGACCAGCTGGAAGCATTGGGCTCTACCGAAATGCCTGTGACTAATCGTCTCATGTCCCCCAAGGGGCCCATACCGTAGTCTCCCCCTTACTCTGGGGCAGCTGTAATCCAAGAAGGAGGGTTTTAGGAGGCTCCTTCTGTTTTCCTCTGCACTGTTCTCTTAGGTCGCTGCTGCAGTGCAGCCTCGCAGGGGAGCCAGCCAGCTTTGCTGAATAGTCTAGAAATAGGACTGTAAGGTATTTCTGCTCTGTCAGCAGCAACTTTTCAGACAGCCATGCTTCAAAATACACAGAGATGAGGTTTCTGTTGTGCATAGGTAGCACCCTCAGAGCCATAAGCCATATACTTAGCTATAAATTTAATTGTTCTCTACTGGGTATCTGGCCTTTTGCTGTTGGGAGAGGAAAGAAGAAACAAAACATATGCAGAGTGGAATACAGACAGATGAGTACAAGTTCAGTTATATTCTTGTGTGGAACTTTTGCTAATGAGAGGTCTGGTGCCAAGCTGTTTTGAGCCAGGATATCATACTACTGCTTCCACTCCCAATCTAAACCTGCACGTTTGGAAGCTTATGCTGATTGCCAGTTCCCAAGCATGTTAGGAGAACTTGCATAGCCAAGGCATCAGAAGCCCTGCTCCCATTATTTGCCTAGCCGTGAGGACAACATAGTGTCCCCATACCCTTTTGAGGTAGAGGTGTTGCTTTATCTCCTGTGAGTGCCGTCTCCTGATAACTGGCTCAGTTTCAGTAGTTGGTGAAACCATGTTTTGATGATTGGCAACATAGGGCATTTATTTCTAGATCAGCAGTTTATCTCTAAGCCAGGTGACCTGTGACTGAGCATTGTTCTCTGTCAGGTTTAGCATAGCATAAGTGCAATGAGTTGGTAATCCCAGGTCTGCAAGACAGAAGTTCCTGCTCAAAATGTCATTGAATGACTTCCATGCTGAAAGTCATCACAGCATAGTCAGATTGTGAACAAGGATTGAAACTGTTGCCTGATGGCTAATGAGTGATCCTTTCAGACTAGGGCCAACACTGGGCATAGTATTGTGAGCAGTCTCGCTTTGATACAAGTGAGATGTAGTATCGCTGAACAGGGATGAATGTTTGTTACAGAAATGGAGACCTTTAGTCTCCAAGGCTGTTATCTGGATGCTTTTCATGGACCCTGCAATTCCTTGTTACTTTTTTAACTACTACTGTCTCCTAATTCATACGGAAACTCTCATAATTCATAGTAATTGCATAGATAATCAAATGAGAATGTGGCATGCAGTAGATATACGTATTCATATACTGACCCTCCCTTTCTCCTGTTTATTCTTGGGAGAATATTGTTTTCAAGAAAAAGTATTTCAAAAAAGTATTAATGAAAGGAAAACACAGGGTCTGGTCTTGCTCACCTTATTTGGATATTGTTCTAATCAGTATGGGATCACTGCCAGTTGTACCTAAGCAAGGAATAAAAGGTCTCATCCCTTATACAGCAGAGAAGCTGCTTCTGTTTTATAATCACTCAGCAAGTATGCACAGACTCCAATCTATGGCTATATTTGGCATTCAGATATTCCCGATATATACCACCCATGGGAAGAATGCAAAAAATGAACTGAAGTTCACACTGATTCGGCCTTCATTTTCCCTTAAAAAAGTAGTAAAAGGACATGATCTTTGGATAGGATGCCCCTACTATAAAATGGTGCACATCTCTTTTGTCGCCAATGAAATCATGCCAATATACACTCCTGTATTATTCTGCTTGCAGCTAGCTCCCTTTTATTTTCTACCTAATCACAAGTTTTCAGTCCTTCCAGTATGGAGATTCAGAATGTAAAGGGGAAATAAACTATGCCAAAGTAACAGCTTGAAACTGTATGGCCTGGGCTTGTCAATGAATATTGGTTTTGTGAGTTTAAAATGTGTTAATGTGGTAGGATCATGATTTCTAAGGTGCAGATGTGTTCAGCTTTTTTCATATGTACTTACATATCCACAAATGCTGATGGGAATATAAAGTATTATTCAGATTTAAGTGTGAACTTTTAAAAACAGTTGAAGCTTTCTACAGAAATAACGAAGTATATAAAAATTCTTCATCAGATAGTTCATTACCTGAAACCTTAAGAATTATACTAATATGTAAAGACAAATTGCTCAATAATAAATATCTTTTAATATCACCGTGATAGCAATGCTTGTATATTGAAAAAGAGAGTTAGAGACTAGGAATGCCATTAGCAAAGTATAACAAACACCGCTCTAGAATCACAGAATCATTTAGGTTGGAAAAGACCTCTAGGATCATCTAGTCCAACCTTCATCCAACATCTCCATAACCTCTGGACCATGTCCTGGAGCACCACATCTACCCATTTTTTTTTTACACAGCTTGGTAGTTTTTCTGGGTAAAAAGTGTTGAAAATACTCTTTGGAAAGATAGCATACAATTTTTCTTATGTTGGTGAACATGTTGAGTTATCCTATATTC
>JAVSBS010018961.1:0-21044 GCA_033124195.1 Coracias cyanogaster | reverse complement strand
CTATATTCTTTGGTCATGTCAAAGAAACTGTATCTCAAGCTTATTCTATAAAAAGCTACAAAGAATCATAGCATCGTTTAGGTTGGAAAATACCTTTAAGATTGTGTCCAACCATTACCCTAACTCTACCAAGTCCACTGCTAAACCATTTCCCTAAAGAAATTAGGTTTTACATGAAAGTAAGTATTGTAAGCACTGATCAGCGCCATTCTTTTTAATAAAACTTCATTTTTTGTTCCTGAGAACATATTACGGTTATTAGAAAATCTCTAATGATATTAAGAGACTTTCACAAAAATAGAGTTCTCATTTTAGAAATATATTTTGTTATATATATAACAATACATGTGCAGTGCAGAACTTTTCTTCAGGAGTCTGTTAATGTCTATATTATTGGGGCAGGAAGGACAAGTAACTTTCTGAGTGCAAGGTTTGTCAGTTGAGCAGTTTTCACTCAAGTCAAGAAATAGTAGGCGTTTCTAGGCATATTAAGTTTTCTTAGTAGTGGCTTTTATTTATGTGGCTGCCTTCTGAAAGGGTAACCAGTGGCTAAACTGAAGGGTGATAGCTGAAAATGTAACATCTCATACACGCATAGCTGTGTAAAGGGTTTTGTCCCACAGTTTGTTCATGGGGTTTTTCCTGATTTCAGATAGCACTGCAGCAGTGTGAAAACTCTTCATCTTGCACATGCGACTACAGAGCAGGAATTTGCCAGAAAATTTTTGACCATCAGATGTAGTTCATGTCCTGGATGAAGGACGAGAGAGATTCTTTTATCTGGTACAATTCTCCCAGCCCCAAGGAACGTGTTACTATTTCATCCTTCTGACAAAACGTAGTGGGCAACATTAAATATTTATATCTCTGTATGAAGTCACATGGATGCCACCAGGATACCTAGCTCTCCATCACACATGCTCTAATTCACCCCAAACACCCACTGTTTACTAATCTTCAGCCCCCGTCTGTGCCGATAATGAGCAAGAGGAAATGGAAACAGCAGGGATTATATGCTACTGAGAAGTCCCAGTTTCCATGCCTGGTTGTAATTCTTTCAACAAACTCTTGCCAACTGTGCTCTTGCTTTGAAGTTTGAACACCTCTGTATTAGTGCTTGGCTCTGGTGATTTGGCAAACGGATTTGGGTGGGGTTTTTTTGTAGTTGCGTATTAGCAGCTCCACACGATGGCTTACTCTTGCACTCACATGTGTTGTACCTGCTTGAGGTCAGGAGCAGTGCAGATTGTTTTGCTCAGTCACTGAGATGTTAATTGCTCATATTTGCTGGTGATAGGTACCAGACAGAAAACAGTCCCCACTGTGTCTGCTAGTCTCTCTGTGTGTGTATAGTCTTGGCCATATCAGTGCAAGGGGTGAGTGTCTATATAATGAATAAAAAAAGGCCAATTTTTATAAGGCAAGTGGTATGTGTGGGTTTTGAATGCTGGGATTCAGCATGCTCTGTTAGCCTGCATCAGTACACTCAAATGCCTGGATGTAGGATAGTGCATATTTCTAATCTGAACTGAAAACCTCAGAGCCTTTGATTGCCTTTTTATCCCCATAGCAGAGAACAACAAATTATTTGTGTAAATAGTTTTACAGCCATGTCTATTAACATCCCTGTTGTAGCTTATCTGTCAGGCCACAGTGCAACTTGTTATTGCTGCTAGGGTGGTCCTTTATCCATAAATCAAAAACCATTTGATCTTGTGGCAAGTGAGGGCAAGTCAATTTACGGTCTTAAAAACAACTTGTGCCATCTGCAGGATCACTAGCACATGTCTCCATTAGGTACCCAGGTGTACATAAGGAAGAGCTTCAGGTATACCTTCACTCAGAAGGTAGAGACACGGTTTTGTCTTGTGTATGTACAAAGTGATGATACAGCATTAGTTAACAAGCAGTTGGCTTATCACATAAGATTACTGCCAAAAATCCTGTCGAGGCTGCGGTCCTCTGGAAAGTGCCACTCAACAGATTCCTCATCTGTGACAAGAATGGAGAAATAAGTGTTTGTTTACATAGGACAGAATTTATCAGGCTTCAGATGTTTCCCGTCATGTCTTAATGGCCTGTAGTCAGAGCTGTCAGATCCTCTGGTGTCTGTGGTGGCTCTGCAAACCCTGCTGCGTGAGAGCTCTGTGGACACGGTGAACTCTCCCAGTGTCATACAGCTGCCTTTGCTCTTCCCGTGGTGCCTGCTCCATGCCCCGCAGAAGGGCATGCCGAGGTGCCGCTGCACTCTCAACTGGGCTGAAGCAGCACCCTGGGAGGCCATTTGCCTTGGGTGTAGCTGAAAAGCAGCTGGGAGACTGCTGCGAGTTACCTGCTGGGTGAACAAATTCCTCCCATCTTGGACAACCCTGACTGTCTAGGGGGAGGATATAAAAGAAGCTTTGCCCCACCAGCAACTCCAAGCATGGCTCTGGCACAGTCCAGTATACATGGCTAGATCCTCACATGGCAGCTGATGCGTTAAAAGTGACTTTGTAAACATAGCCCCTTCTTAAAAGGGAGAGAAACAACCCATCTCTTGTGAGGGACTCAGGCTGCCTGAAAGCCCCTGGGTGAGCAGCTGGGGGAGGACAAAGAGGCAGTGTGCTGAGAGCAAACATGGCCACTTCCTGAACTCTTCAACTTCCCCTCAGCGCCTCTGAAGCTCGGGGTCCAGTGTATCATGTCTCTGCACACTTACCGAGGGGAAAATGCTTAAGCTGTATGCGTCTCACAGTGCTCTCAAGTGTCTTCCAGTGTAAATAATACCTTGGCCATTTGGCCCAAAACCTTAAATGGGAGCAGAGCAGGTGCATCTGCAGACGCGTGTGTGCACACGCACCCCTGCTACACCCACAGGAGCTTAGATGGATGTGCACCAGTAGGGGTGTGTGCACCCAAAAAGTCTGATGCAAAAGCATCCTTTTTGTGGACTAGTCTTTTTTTCAGTCAAGGACGTATTTCGTTTTGTGTGGGTATCCTCTGCATGTTTACACATACCATACTTACATCTCTCAGATGGGTGTGATTTGTTCAACACTTAGCTGCCGCTCTGTGAAATCCTGTTGTTTGTCACAGCCTCTTTGCTAGACGTCACTACTCCCGCACCGCAGTGGGTAGGAGGGACCTGAAAAACCATTGTCACTTGCTCTCCAGTGGGATCAGTCAGATTACTTTAACTCACTGATAAAAATTATTGGAGCTAATTTGGCTCATTTGACAGTAGTAAACTAGCGAGTGGTGGTAGGAAGCCCTGAGGCAACAGATGGGGAGGTAATCCTTGGCTGGTGGTCACCAGGAGCTTGCTTACAGCACTGATGTCTTCATCTGGCATCACTGAATTTAAAAGATGACATTTTTAGCGGGAGCCTTGATTTATGTAGAAATTGCATAGACTGCATTAACCAATGGGTAAAGAAGAAGCTCCCATTGGTTTGCTCTGGGCCTCTGACTGTAAGATGTGGCTTTCTGTCACAGCCTGGGTAGCAGCAGAGCCAGCTTCATGCTAGCAGTTATCCCCTATTGCTTGAGAGTGAGAAAAAGGAAAAAAAAAAAACCCCACAAAACAACCAACCCAAAACTAATCAATTTTTGAATGCTAGATCAGTTCCTCGATGAGGTCAATGGCCCAGGCTGTGGAAGAACTGTGCCAACACACCTGAGACAGCCATGGGGCACAGCTGGAGAAATGAGTGGTGGTGGGAGGACAGCCATAAACGAGCGTAGGTGCTGAAAGCTTTGAATCCCAAATGTGCAGCATCACTGTCTGCTTGTTCAATCTCTTCCTGCTTTCAGGTTCTTCACACCCACACTTAGGTGCAGCTAAAGCCAATCCATGTCCCAGCACAGATGTTTACATTCAGTCTCCAAGGGCTGTGTAACCCATCTGCCTTCACTCAGTCCTTGCTAGACTGATCAGTGCCCCAGGCATTGGATGTTATTTCAGCTATCCCTAAATAAAGGGATATTAAATTAATCTTTACCCTTTCTTATAGCCTAATTAAAGGTTGTTTAACATGCTTCACAAGAAGCATCTTCCAGTAGAGAAGCATCTTGTTGTTGACCTAGATAAGACCATTCTGCCTCTCCTCTGACATGGTAGTCTTCAACTTTTTTCTCTGGGCTGTCAGTATTTCTAGTATTGGTACCACTTAGAATTTCCAAAATTCATGTGTCTTTAAAAAAAATTTCTGTTAAAGCACCACCTATTGACTATTCCTGTAAACATACTCTTCTAATCCAGGACTTCACTGTCCCTCCTTTTGTTCAATATTGTATGTCATATGGCTAGAAGACAATATATGGATGCACACTGCTACAACTGAGAAGAGAACCCCTACTATTCTGAAGTCAAACCATTTTTCATAGGATGCAAAATCCTGTGAAAGCTCTTTGCTGTTCAAATGAAAAAATATTTCTGAAAGTTGCTGATAACTGCATCTATTTAAATACATCAATTTATTACCACTCTGAAAATGTGCTAAGCAAATATCCTTGAACTGACATTTCCCATGCTTGCAACGTAATTGCATTCTCCACTATTGCATTTGTTTCCTCTTTAAAAGAAGAGGGGGAACTCTGAGTGTACTGTAACAGAATCACATTCAGCATTTGGTGTTAATACAAAGAAATAGTACAAAAAGCTCCATTGAATCATGGAGTGACTCAGAAGGCAATAGAGGAGGGCTCTTTGGCTGTACAGAAATGTCAGTGGTTCAACATGAGAGCAGAAAGCTCTTAAACATGCTCTAAGGGACAGTGAGTTTCTTCATCTGGTTTTAAAAAGTAAGCAAAGCGAATCTAGTAAGGTGCGGTGAGGAAGTGTGGTGTCACATGCCACTCTACAGGAAATGAGATTGAAGCTGCTGGGGAAGTTCAGAACTGGGTGACCTCCAACGGATTCAAGTAGCACAGGTTAGTTCTCTTTAAAAGTCTCTTCAGCTGTCCTACAGGGAGTCTGCGTACATGTTTTCACAGATTTTTTTGGTGGGGATGGGTAAGAAGTGGTCCAGATGGCAATCGTGTCAGCAGGTAGCGAGTGATGTGGGCTTTCGAAGCAGGATCATACAGGGCGAAAAGGGAAACTCATGTGTGTGTTAGCTTGGTTTGTGAGAAGCTTGGAGCCGGCCTTGCTGTACAACAGCAGTGTGGAGCTGCATCATGTTGGAAGTATGAATGAAACCTCCATCTCAGTAAGACTTTCATATAACGAGCAAAAGGTCTGAATTTTTAACAGAAGCGTTCAGTGTTAATAAATACCAGACAGTGCTTTTCCAAGCACAGGATTAAAGCTATTGACTATAGTGAGAACTTCACTTTGTTTGTTTTGGCTGTACCAAGTATATAGCTGTTCTGTTTGATTTTACTGCTGTAGTCCCTTGTTAAGGTTTTCTCTCATTCCTGGTGATTTCTGCTGAGGAATTTCATCCCAGATTTTCTGTGCTAGAGGGTTTTGGCTTGGGAATGTACTGTATCAGGAATGAAATGGCCTCAGTTTGGTGCTGGAGAGCTTGGGAGCTCTCAGGAAGACTGTTTAATGGGATGTACTGTTTGTATTCCTGTGCAAAAATACATTTGATAATTTAAAATATTCGTTGATTGTGATTAAAAATTTTGAATACAAAGTTGGAGTAAAAGTTACAAAGATGATAAAATACAGTGTAGTAGTGCTGCACAGAATCTGAACTAAAACTGAATGACGGTGTGGGGTGTGCAAGGTGCACATGGTGCTGGGAGAGCGTGGGGGAAAGAGGAGGTGGCGGCTGCACAGCCTGCTCTGGTAGTGGCAGCTGAAGGCAAAGGCTCTGTGCAGAGACTCCCTCACTCACTAGGCAAGGCCAGAGCTTGTGGTGAGGCAGCAGGTCTTGGACAGTGGTAGTGGCAGTGATCTAGCATGAAATGCAGCTGTTGGGGATGACAGATGCTGTACCAAAGGCAGGCAAGACATTAAAACCAGAGATTTGAGTGCCAGTCAAGTATTTCTAAAACTGTCTATAATTCTCCCCAAATATTTAAAAAAATATTTCCCTGTTTCTATAGAAAAATGGACAAAGTTGCATTGCTGTTTTACTCTCTTCATACCACCTGGTGCATTCATCCTGATCTCAGTGCAAAAACATCTACATAACATGAACGTGGTGGCTGAGGAAGGAGCAGGCTACACGGGCAGGGAAGTCCTCACCTCCTGCCCAGGGAGGCAGATGCTGGGTCTGGCTCTGCCATGGGATGCTGAGGGTCTCAGCAGTTTGGGAATAGCAAGGTCCTGTTTCTGGGCTGTTGATAGCTCTGTGGCTCCTGCTCTCTGCAGCCTTGCAAGAGCTTGCTCTCACATTTTGAGCTTTGGAGTTTTAAATGCAGAAAGCTCTGGCCTTAACTGAGCTCCTCTGCTTCTGTAAAACTGGCAAGTTCTGCAAAGAGCCAAAGTTCTTCCCAAAATGAGCCTTTCTGCTTTATTAGGGTTTATAGCCTTTGCCAGAGCACTGTGAAACTCCACACTGTTTAACTAAGAATGTGATTTAAAAGCAATTTAGTAAAATCCCGCTGAAGCCATTTTCATTTCAGCCTGATCCTGCTTTGTAGTGGCTCATCCTAAATAGATTAGGAGTTGTTCTAAGGTAAATGTAATGTCTCGTAAATAATATATTTGAGCCTTCATGCAGTGGTTTGTGCCAGGTATTTGAAATTGAATTTAAAAATAAATTGATACACTTTCATAAGTAAATAAAGCCTAACACTTTTATACTGCTACCAGGAGTAAGGATAGGCAACCAGGACTGAAAGAGGGGGTGTAGAAGAGGAGCTTCTGAATGGGCCTGTTCTGCCAGCTTGCATTATGAAAACCAGGGAAATAATGTGTCTTTCCCTAACAAATTAAAAAGGAAATCTGCAAAAAGAGGAAAGGGAATAAAGCGTACAGACTAAACAAAGGGAAATAAATATGGATAGGAATGAGAGAGAAGGAAACAAACAAAAAAAGAAAATACTAAAAAATGAAACCAGATGAGGACAAATTCTGTGCTCATGAAAAAAATCCTCTTCTCTTACTGAACTTCAGAAGGAAGAGAGACTGTGTATGTGTTTGCACATATCCATAGAATCTAAGGAAAAAAATAATTTTTTGGTATTTTAATTATTTTTTTTGGTTTCTTTCCCTTGGGTAGTATTAGTTTGAAAGTTCCTAAGTTTGACAGAGCTTCAAAGTTAGATGAAGGCAACTTCAAAGTATCCTTAATTCTGCAAACAGATGACTCAGAATGTCACTGAAATCACTGGCCAGTTTTGCTCCCCAAAAAGCTACTCAGCTGCATTGCTCTGTTGACTTTGTGTTCACTGTGCACTTGGATTCACAGCACAGGGATTGTCCTACTCTCTGCAAGGAAAAAAATAGGAGTTATGTGCAACTCCAACTATTGCCAACCTCAACTGCATAGGCCAGCTTCGGAGAGTTTAGAGCAGGATCCCATTGTCGGTTTAATTTCACCACATTGTGTTTGCAAAGGTTTCAGACCACGGAGGGATTGGAGTCTCAAGACTTTGATCTCTAAATAGAAGTAAATCCATAAAATGCTGAATGGTTAGTGTTCTTGTATTTTATTTTAAATTTGCAGTATTGTTAAAGACATTTTGTTGTTTTATATTAAATACATCGAATGGACAAGGCTGTCTTTTGCTGGGACGTTAGTTGCAGCATGTCTCTGTGTTTTCCCAGCCGTTCCTTCCCCCTTCCTCCCTGCCCCCCACCCCGAATGCAAGTTCTGCGAATCATTTCTGTCGTTAGCTGCTAAAGGCATCTAGAGGTTGAAGGAGATTGACTTTACTTTTATTTGGGCGATTTGTTTTAATTTCTGCATGCATTTTTCTCTAGTCTGAATTACAGAAATCTATGTTACAAAACTGGTCGGTGAACCATGGCTCTCTAAGAGCAACCATGGCAGTGAACTCTGTTCGGTCTTACACCACATCCATCCAGCAGATTTTTAGGCTTTTCTGCTTTCATTCCACAATTTAGATAGGCGTTTACTATGCTGTTCTGAAGTTGGGGGAATTCTCTTACAGTTGAGAGCAAATTGGACTCTTTGGCTTCAGGGATTGATACGGCGAGTGCAGTCCATGTGTTTTCCTGTTCCAATTCCTCTTTAGAAGAAGGCGGGCTCCTCTTGACACGCACTTAGTTTCTCGTGCAGAATTTCTACTTACACGAGGAAACGCATAAGAGATATGTGTGCAGGCTCTGTGGTTCCCAGTGTTTTGGTTTTGCAATTAATGGTTCTTTTTTATTCTTCTTCCTTGCAGGAATGTGCAACCTGGGAAATGTTGCCATCTAACTAACTTCAGCAAGTGTGTTCTGGACTGAATTTGCCAGGCTTCCTATTCTATGCAAGCATCTCTTCTGCTGGTGACAAGGTACGGAGCCCATGGTTTGTGCTGGGAGAGGAATAGGATTGGGGAAGGAGTCACTGTGTGAGCAGCAGCACAGGAAAACATGTCTCTGGTGTGTGTCATCCCTGGCCTGTGACACTCGGAAGTCATAGAGCCATCTCATGTCTTGATCTGCAGTGTGACAATACAGGAGTCATTCTTCTCCAGAGCAGCACTAATGACAATCCAGTTTACTGACATGCTCTGATGTGACACCCTTCCTGGTGTCAGGTTTAGCATTGGTTGCATCAAATTTTCTTCCAAATTCACAAGCTTTTAACACATGCAACAAGGTTGGTTTGGGTTTTTGTGTTTTGTTTTGGTTTTTTTCATTCCAGTAGCACAGGGCTGAGAGTGGAGGGATTTAAAACTTTACAAGTGGGTCAGGATTTGACCAGGCACTGTGAATTCTTTGTTGTCCTGACTTAGAGCAAATGCTGTTACAGTGGAAAATTGCACAGTGCAGGTTGCAATGTTCCCAGTTTGGTGTTAATGAACAGAAGTAGCATGAAAAGGTCCACTGAAATGCAAGTGAATCAGAAAGAAAGAAATAACTGCAAGTTCACTTAAAAAAATTTTTTTTCATTGCAGCAGAGGCTTATGCAGAAAGCGTGTGCAGTAGATAAGCTGGAACATGCTGACCTAGAACTGCTGCAGTCCAGCAGATCAAATATTATTTCCTATCTCAAATGCACTGTGTTGTAAATCCTGACTGCAGCTTCTTTGTGATTAGTGGGCCAGGTAGAAATTGATGCTGGGAGAGTCCTAGAGGTGCTTGGGATTTTGGTTCTCTGTAGACATGAGCACAAAACCATGCTGGGCTGCTTCTTGATAGGGTCTATTACTGATCCATGTGGGTTGATTCTTTTGTGTAGTTTCAGCAGCGGACTTGCTTTGGAAGTGCAAAGACTCCAAATCTGGAGAAGTCTGGGTGCCAGGCTTGGGAGATGAGGGGAAGAGTTAGCCCTAGAAGGAGACAAATGTCTTGCTTCATTGGTGGCTCCATAACTCATGCCAAGTATGACGAACTGCTACCAAGATGAGGATTGGTGCAAAGCCTAATTGGAAAATTATTCCAAATTAGAGCACCAAAAAAGACGGTACTACGCTGTGGTCAGTAGTATCACACCAGTTTGGACGTTGTGGGTTAAAGATGGCATGTTTGAAGGAGGGAGGCATGCAGGTAGGGAAAATATTAGTATTTTTAGATTGACACTTATATTTTATTTCCATGTATTAATTTGGATGTTGCAAAAAGAACATACAATGCAATACTGAGATAAAGATGGTTAATTTTGTCACACTTACACATTTCAAATATGATATGAGATTACAGAGCATCCTAAGAACAGCAGTAATGAGAGACACACCAAATACAACTCATGAGGAAAGACTGGAGGAAATACAATTGCTTAGCCTAAAGGAGAAGATCAGAGCAGCATGTAAACAGTTTTTGAATAGCCATGAAGAGGAAAGGAATAAATTCTTCAGATCAGTTGTTAATAGGATGAGAAATAGCAAATTAGATCACAGCAAAGGATGTTTAGATTAGGGACTGGGGAAAGCTTTATTAGCTGTAAGGCTAACAAAGTAGATGACTGAGGGATACTGTAGAATTCCACCAGTAGAGGTTTTTAGGGAGAAAAGAAATAAATATCTGCCAGGAATGATATAATGAATAGTGACTCAAGGGAAGAGGAAGGGTAGATTCCCTTTTCCAGCCCTGCTGTCTATCGCTCTGTATTTCAGTCTCCTTGTTGACAGTGACTTTAATTTTTTCTAGTTATTGATGAAATCAGAATAGTTTTTTTTAAAGGCAATGAACACTTCCATATGTATGGTACAGTATATCCTGTACTCTATTTTTCAGGGAGGGAAGGTGATATGCTGTTCTTGAGTCTCCTGAGGAGATTTTGCTTTTCTAATTTGGGAGTCAACAGATAAAATGAGTGTGTTATACTGTGCACTGTGGGAAAGTATTGAGTTGTTATCATTAGCAGCTGGCAAGGTAAGGACCAGGGCCTGCTCCTGGCATAAGAAGGCAGACCCGAGTAGGCCGCCTGTGCTGCTTTCTCAGGTGAACAGTTGTGGGGAAATGGAAAACTGCTCATTTTTATCGTGGATCTCAAAACTTGGCTACTAATGGCAATCTTTAAATCCATGCTGGCTGTGCAAATCAGTTTGGTCTAGATTGAACAGTGTTTCCTAACAGCAAGTTTGGATGGATCAAGGCTTTGGTGCAGAGTACAGGCTTTTTCACACAGCAGCCCTGGTGCTGCCATGCCCCTACTGCGCAGAAGTGGGGCTTTTTCTCTGCACAGTGCCTAGACCAGCACCACCTACAACCCAGCCATCTGAGAGCCAGCCTGCTGAGAAGGGCCTTGGCAGATACAGAAGAAAACAGTGATCCTTGCAATAGCACTTGCTTGAGGGCTGCCAGTCATCAGGACTGCAGTTCAAGAGAGAAAGTAGACTTTGTGAGAGTACTAATGTCTTACAACCTGATAAAACCAGTGCTCAGCTTCCTTCCAGCTGTGGGTTTGATCCCGATACAACAGCTTTTTGAGTTTGGAAACAGTTTTTGTTTTTTCTGGCAGCTTGTGTCCTCAGATTTGAAGTGGTTCTTAACTCTCCATTTAATTACCAATTCTGCTTTCGAAAGCAGAGACGTTAGGAGTTGTATTTCAGTCTGCCATATGCTTAACTTAGTCTTCAAACTTACTTATAATAAACCCAGTTTGGTTTTGCCCGTGCAAGCTAGCTGAACTGTTCAGCCAGCTTGATCAGGGTTTCAGCTGTATTTACAGGATTCAGCAGATGTAATGCTAACTTTAGCTAGGGTTTAATAACTGTGACAACTCTTATTACACAGAAATTAAAGGGGAAATTGGCTGCCACCCTCCAATACCTGCTTTTTCAGGGCACCTGCACTGAGCAGTCCAGCCTACAGCAACTGATTTGTTTTCTCCTCTGAGCTTTTGGTAGATTGGCATTAGTGAGGACAAATTTGATCAGTCCTGTGGAGTAAGAGGACTTGCTGATGAAGTATGTTCTAAAGAGGAAATGCAATTGTTGAATGATGGTATATGGCTGCTTTTGGTTTTGTGGGTATGTTTCTTCACGGCAGTGGTATGCCATACATACTTTTTTCTTTTTTTTTTAGATTAAATAGCACCAAACTACTACTTTCTATGCAAAAAGCTGCATTCAGAATACCAGCAGGAGTTTGGCTAGACCTGCTGTTTTGCATGGAGGCAAATCACCTCCAAAATCAGCTGCTCCCTGTAGAGCAGTCTGTCTCAGAGCTGCCAGCTACCATGGAGATGTGATGCTGGTTGGACACTGCTTCCAAAAGCCTGGCAGAAACCAGGAGCCATGGCTGACTGTAGAGCAGCTGGCTGGGGTTCCTTGTCTCTCTCCTTGATCAATGGCTTGCAGCTCCCACTGAGTTCAGGCAAGATGGGGATTTGTCCTTCTGCTGTGTTCACCTGCCTAGAGCATCTGTCAGATCTGACCAAGCAGGGAGATGACCTACACAGTCAGCTAGATACGACCTCATGTGTGATGTTACTACTGTCTCCTGAGCCCCCTGGTAGACCTGTGACCTTCAGGGCAGGCACCCACACAACACATTGACTACACTTGCTACATGGAAACACTTGATTGTCGAAGGTCGTGAAAAATGGTTGGAGATATAAATATTTAAAATAAAATGCACATAACTGAATGGAATCGTTCTTTCAATTAACAATGACTTCACAAAGTGATGGGTTTCCATGCAAGTTTCCATGGGGTCCAGCCTGGGTTGCTGCAGAAGGCAATGTGGCTGTTCTGTGTTCCTTCTCAGGAAGACGACACAGGACATGCCTCCCCTGTGCATAGGGGAAGATAAGCTAGCTCTTGTGTTAAGCTACAAAGACTTTGCCCTGCCTATTTTTTTGGCAGAATCCATTAATAATCATTCTTTCCAGCTTCTCTTCTTCACTTGCTAGCTAAGTACTTGCCATGTGCAGCTGTAAAAAGTTGTTTCCAAAGAGAAATAAATTGGAGCAGAGACTTCTGTAATTGGAGATGTGGAGGAAAGCAGAAGGGCGTTTTCACTTTGTTGTCCTTAGTTGCTTTTGGTTTGATTTTTTGCCACGCTTAAACCAGTCCCTTTTACAGGACCTTGGGCCCCCTTGCTTGTCTGCATCTGTGCCCACTCAGTGTTAGTTCTAGTGGCACTGACTTGCCCTGTGTCCTCCTTCGTACCACATGATGATCAAGCCATTCAGGAGTCAGTAAGATAGCTCCATGCTTGGTCAGCAGCACCATGTCAATTCAGTAGCCAAGCTAGGAAGACATAAGCTTCTGTCAATAGGATTTTGATGCCTAAGTTGGAAATTTTCTGTTTGGATATCCAAGTTAATGATCACACTTAGAGTTTTTCAGGACTTTTGTTTTAAAAGCTTTGCTAACTGAAACTATCTGTTTATTAAAATGTTTTTCCCCCCAAGATTGAAGATGAGTTTAGTACCAAATTTAAATTTCAGAAATTAGAAAGTTCTAAAATTATCTTTTAAAATACCTAAAGCAAATATAGGCTCTGATGAAATATTTTCTCCTAAGAACAAAAGAGTAAAATTTCTATGTTGTTACATTTAAATTATTTTTTAAATCATGATTGAAATAGAAATCTGTTAATGTCTCAGACTTTGTCAGGACATAAAATTAGTTAATAACATACCTACATTATTAAATCCTGTAGTATACCAACATGCACAAATTTTAGCGCCTTTCCTGGTAGAACTGGGAATCTAATTCTTAGACTGAGTTAGTCTTTAACATTAAAATTGCTTTGAGTCTAAAAGAACCACAGACTGATGAAAAACAGATCTTGTACTTTGCTACATATTAGATAATTGCCAAGGTAAGTTGAGAGTAGTATTTCATAAATGACATCTTCAGAAAATAGTTTTAATTATAGAGCTTTCAACTGGACAATAAAAACATTAGATTAAGTATAGACAACTTAATTGTGTGCCCTTACTGTGGGTGTTTAAATTGGCATCCTCTGCTGCAGATGTGTACCATGTACTCAGATGAATATATGCAAATTTCATAATCCAAATATCAAGGCTGAGTCTTTAGTTAAAGTGCCAGATGTAACATATGAACCCTCTGTTTCAATGTTATCTCACTTATATTTTATAAATATCTGTATTTCATAAATACAAAGTCCTACTGCAAAAGCAGATGAAATTCCAAGATGTATGTAAAACTGGCCTTACAAAGCTGTTTTGAGTTGAATTTTTGTTGCAGCTCTACTTTAGTAAATGAAATAAAATGTAATTGTGGTTGGTCAATACTCTCATCTCTGCTTAGATTTTAATGCTATAAATATGAAAAATATGAATACTGCCTGGATTTTACTCTGCATTTTGGCAGCTTTTTGTGAAATAATTGAAACATCTCTTAGCTGTACCTTTCTTTTCCAAGTGACTCTTGATATTTTTCTTGCCAAAAGGCAGCGTTGGAAATACTTAACAGAAAAATTCATCCTTGTATTACTCAGGAAGTTTTCCATATTGGACCAAATGGAAATTGTCGGTGATGGGAACAGTGCATGAGCACACGGGTGACTTGCCTACATGCAAACTCTGATGCTGAAGGCTAAGGTCTCTCCTGTTATGCAAGGAGAGGTATTCGATACACCATTGATTCAATTTTTACTGCTTTGCAAGGAGTCAAACTAAATCCAGAGGAAGCAGATTTTCACGTTTGTCCTTCTACCACTCCAGCTCTGAGACAGCAGCCACTAGGACATCAGGCTCTTTGCCTGGGAATCTCTCTAAACACCAGTCCACCAGTTCGACCTCCCTCATGTGGTTTCATTTCACAGGGCTAATCTAGAGCTCATCTCCATGCTGGCCAAAGAGGGTGTCTCCAAGCATGCCCCTGCCTTTCCTCCTCCAGCTGGCCTGTAGCTTGGAGGTGACCTTCTGCAGGACAGTCACCAAGCCACTAATTTGCTCTTCCCGAAAGCAAATCTAGAGCAGGAGATGCTCTGCAGAGTTTCTATATGTACTTCCATTTGGTAGTAGTTTGTTTCATCCCGTAACCGGTCTTGGAGGTGAGGAGGTGCTTGCCAGCTCAGAATAAGGCATGTGATGGATTCAGTGGCTCAGTATTGCAGGAGGAAAAGACAGTTCTGCTGGTAGTCTGCTTTAGCTGTAGAACTTCAAATGGCAGCCCTCATCATTTACCATACAGATTCTCATTACTACTTTAGGACCTTATCTTCCTCTGGTATAAGACTTTGTATGTCTGGAGTGAAACTGTAGCACTTCCTATCAGGACAGCTGATACTTGGGCTTTTTTTTTAACTTGTATTAAAAATTACACTTCAAGCTTTTCATGCTGTAGTAATACAGGCAGTGAATTAACACAGTTAATATGGGTGTGTTATAAAAATCTATGTTCTTTAAAACAGAGAAAAAGGTGGTCTGATTTAGTAGATTCTATGTATGATACAAAGAACCAAGCAATACAAGGGTAATGGCAACTTTCAATCTATTTTACTTAATGGTTATCGGATCTGTTAGTTTTGTACAATCCATCTAAGTACAGGTTTTGAGTTGTTGTCTTATTGGACAATTTTTAATAGCAGTAACATTGCTTCCTCTATTTCTCTGAAGTAAGTTGCAGAAGTTTCTTGCTGGATTGCAACCAGGCAAATAATAGTCTGGGGCCAACATATAATATTTTGGCCTTGTTTTTCATATGGCTAAGAGCAAGACATTTGCCAGGATATTAGGTGATTGTATAAATTTGCATGTGAAATAATGTTTTCAGTAACACTGTTGCTTTTCTTTGTTTTTAAATGAGTCCATTTCAAACCAAAATATGTACAGTAGGTTATTTGAGGTTAAAATGAATCTCTTATCCTTAACTCACCTTGGGTTTGTTTTTTGTGGTGGTTGTGTTGTTGTTGTTGGGGTTTTTTATAGCTTTGGATGCAATTTTGTAGGCCCTTTTGAAAAGACTATCACCTTTTGGCCACAGAATCTGAGTAATCTAGGGTAAGCTAAGTTGGCTTCAACAGGAAGGAGGGAGTGACTGGAGTCCTGGAGTTTGGGGAGGGCAGGGGTTGTTTGCTGTGGCAGACCGTCTGTTTCAGATAACTTTTTGCCTCTTTTTTCCCCTCCTCTTTATTATTTCTATCCTGATTCTAAAATCTCTTCCACAGATTTGTTTTTATGTTGTCAAGAACCTTTAAAAATAATTACTGAAACTGTAGCAGCCCATCTGAAAGCTTCCTGAGGCACAGTATGAACTCCACAGCAGGCCAAACCTCAGAGGGCAGCGGCCCTTTTCCAAGAGAGCACGAACGGGTGCTGCGAGTTGCTCTGATTGCTTGTGCAAATGGACACTTTGTTGTCCAGCTCCCTGCATGTGCAGATACCCAGCATATGCTGCCCAGCCTCAGGGATTTCAGGCTTTGAAAGTGATTTTCAATTTTAATTACTGTAAGCTAGTAAAAATCAATTATGTAAGAGAGTTTTGTAGCTATTCTCAGAGGATCTATGATAAAATACCAATCATAGCAAATACTAAAAACTCCTAAGTATGCAAAGTAATGGTATATTTTGTGTGGTTTTGTGTATCTCATTTATATCTCAGCAAGCTGAAAATTTTCCATTACTTTATTTGCAAACTTGTATTAATTCCTTTGGGACTTACAAAAAATAGTTTTGTAACAGCCCAGCAGAATCTACAAAGAACCTAACTTTTTCTCAGTTATTGAAATAAGCATTTAAATGGCAGATCAAATAATATTTTATAGCTTTTGACATCAGAGGTCAGAGAAGGTTTGTGAACATAGGGGATACAGATCATATGCAGAATGAGTCTTAATTTAGTATATAGTCAGTTTGTAAGGTCTGATGTGAGTTTCTGTTCAGTTTGTGGTCTGTGAGCAGGGCACAGAGGGAAAGTTAGGGGGAGTTTTTCAGTAGGTCATCGTCCTTTGAGGCAGATGATAGTATATCTAGCTAGTTGCTCTCCCAATGTTCATGAAGCAAGATGTCAGCGTTGCTGAACACAAGTGATGGCATCTCTGTGCGGACTGTGGCTGTGGTCCTTGCTCCAGCAGCCTTCTGCATCCAAAAGATGGTGTTGTGGGAGCAACCACTAACCTTGATTGCTGACTGTGACATTCCTTAAATTCCATTACTTTTGTGCAAATATGATTCAGTGCCTCACAAATGATCTAGTTTAATGACTAACCCTGAGCTACAGTGCAAATCCCTGCAGAGCAAAGAATAAGAGACTTCATGCGGTGTACCTATTTTAGTCTTTAAGTCTGATCATCCCAAATAGTTCAAACACTTTTAGCAAGGTCACAGGGTACAATGGGTCTCATCCAGCCCACTCTGAAAACTGGCCACAGCCTTGCCATGAACTCTGAGAGTAAAATCAGACTCAGTCTCCACCCATTTTAGTGGAGTTTTGGAGTCTCAGCACTTCACAGCCTCAAATGATCCAAAATTAACTTTTGGAAAGGAAAGTCAGATTATTTTTTTCTTTTTAATTAAAATCTCTACCAGACCTGGTTGCCTGTTTCTTAACAAAACTGATTTATGGGGCTTGCTATGCTGAACCAAGGCTTTTATTGACGGTAACCGGGCTCTGAGGTGGTATTCTTTTTTTTTTTTTTTTAACTGTCTTTGATGGAGCAGGCAGCCTTACATTGGGGTTGGGTTTTGTTTTGTTTTTCCCACACTTTGGCAGATCAGTCTTTGATTGTTCCTCTAATGACAGGTATTCAAGTTACTCTCTAATTCATGTCGACACCTGGGCTGTAAAACTCTAATGCACTCTTGCTTGTGTAGTTGCTCTTTCCCTGCTGACTGCCCAGGCCACTTAACTTGTTGTTTGTGCTTTTGATGTGAAACCTGAACTAATCTCTGTGCACTGTACTTTTTCAACATTCTTATAAGAATATTGCAATATTTACGAGAGAGGGATTGGAAAACGGTGTTTTAAATTCATTCCACATGTTTGGCCCTTATGCCTCAAATTTCGCCTTTAGAGGTAGTCACTATTTTAATATTATTTTATAGATGCTGGCCAGTCACAGTTCACTGCTGGTTTAGTAAGACCTAGTTGATTGAGATGAAGAAAACACTTTATGTCAAAAAAGCCTATTTAAATGCTGAAGCCGATTGAATTCTAAACCTATGCCTCCTGAGAAGTAAAATAATCTGACAATATGTGAGATCCTTGATCCTTTTCTGTGTGCCTTCATCATGGTAAAATGCTTTCAACTACAGCTTCACGCTGTCCTGTTGGTCAGAAGAGAAAGGTGAATGAAGACAGCTTCAGCAATGGCATTACGCAGGTCACATTATTAATTTAGTGCTCTGGGCGTGGTGAGAGTGTGATGTGGGGTGTCCTAAAGCTCTGACAATGTAAGCTGTGGCTCCAAACAGGCTCTTTTCATCCCAGCCTCAGGATTTGCAGAGGATCTTTTATACTGCTGTGAAGGGGACCCATGGCAAACCAGTGGGCAGCTGTGGTCAGCAGAAGTCCACCAGCAAAATCTTAGGGCTTGCTTACCAAACTTGGTTCCTATGACTTTTTTTCCATGCTGACTGAAAGTTGCAACAGCTCAAGTGTCAAAAAAAACATTAAGACTGATTTCTAATACTTTTTGACCTCTTATGCCATAAAACGGCAGAGAGAATGAGGAGGGGAAAAAAATCCTATGGACTTCTGTCAGTTTGATTCAAATAGCAGAATTGCTTTTGTGCTGCACAAAGCAAATAAGTGGTCAGACCTGCAACATCCTAAACAAAAAACCCATGGAGCAATAGGTGGAAAGACAAAAGGTGGGGATGTTAACGTCAACAAGTTATTTTCCTATGGTAACAAGCTGGGGGCTCTGAGGGCCAGCCCATGTCTTTCTGCCTCTGGGTCATCAGGTGTGGGGTGCAGGAAACACCTTCTCACCCTCCACCCGCCTCTCTCTGCAGGCTGCCTGATAGTGTCAGGCCACAAATGACCCTGTCCAGTCGGAAAGCTGAGCAGTGCTGTGTTGTGAGGATAAGCTGATGGAAAAAGTCCTGGTCTTCAGGACTTCTTCCAGCTTAATGCAGTGCTTTTTGTTCTGTTTTAGGAGTGAACAAACTGGAGGCAATACTCAGAAATCCTTCATTTCTGAACTAGCCTGTTTACCTTACCAACAGCTCCTCAAGCTTAAGACGGCTCAGGTTTGGGGGCGAAAGCTGTGCAGTGAAGCACATGCTACTGAACAGCCACATGACACTGAGTGATCACCCCTGCAGTAATGAGACACTGGAAAAAGCAACTCCGTCAGAGAGAAGCTCTTGGGCTATGTATTAGAAACAGTATTTTGTGAACAAAAAATGTTCACAAGGAGGAACAGGCAAGGGAGTAAGATGGACTTCAGGCCCTTATTGTCCCAGATACATTTGACCCTAGGTCAAGAGGTTGTCCCTACAGCCTCTCCAGAGCACCTTAACAAGGGTCCTTTTCTTTAGGGCTGCATGCTGAGGTCACATTCAGCCTGGGTGAATCCCTTGTTGGCTGTGTTGGGCAGCATGCCAAGGATAACAGCCTTGTGTGCTGTTTCAACATTGGGATTGACTAAAGGCTGCCTTGGACGGTAAGTGATTGAGTATTGCAGGCAGCTGTGCTCTGGACAGCTCAAGTAAGAGCTCAGGCACAACCACCTCAGTGCTTAACCATCAGTTCTGCCTAGAAGAGAGAGTGAAGCTGTTTGCTGTAGAGCCCTTCTTTGTGGAGGGGTTGAGAGAAGGGCTTTTCATTTTTTTGGCAGGGAGGCAGGATTGGGGAGGGAGCTGTAGGAGGTTTGCAATGTCTCAAGTTGTGTCCTCCTGTCTCCAGGGTTGGGATACAGCCCAGTAACTGTAGATTTCTCTGCTGGGTTTGGCCCCAGCCTCCTGCTGAGGAATGACACACATGTGCTTGTTTTAAAACACCAGCAAGACTCCCTCCTACAGTGCCCGGTGCAGGGGCTTTGCTCCAGACCTCATTTGCAGGGTTGAGGTTCTGCTCCCCAGGTCAGGGCCCTTGTGGTGGGGGCAGGTGCTGACTTTCAGTCTGAGCAGACAGGAATATTTCTGTACGTCTCCTTTGGAAGCACTGGCTGAAAGAAATTACAGAAGCATCAACTGAATGGAAGCAATTTCTGGTTTTAGTGAGTTAGAGAGATAACTTTTGGCTATAGTGTATTTGCTCTTACGTTGTCAACTTGTCTCAAGTCAAAATCCAAACACTTATGACCAAAAGGCTTTGCTGCTTATTCCAAATAGTTACTCCATTGGTGACTGGGGCACTCCCTTCAACGCTAGCCATTGCCTAGGATCCTCTGCGTATCTTGAAAAATATGTCACTGAAAAGAAAAAGACTTTTAAAAATACTTGGATTAAAACAACATTCTGACACCACAGTGGCCCGTTTCTTAGCTGTAATTTTCCATGGCTGCAGCACCACTGGATTTTTTTGTCATATAACTTCTGGTTACTTTTGACAGATGAGGTTTGCTGCATGCATCTTGCCATGGGCCATGAGTGCATCTGGCTGTTGCTGCTTTTGACACCCTGCAGTCGTGTGCTGGCTCAGTGCTCTAATAGTTCCCTTGTTACTGACACCCCACAGTAACCTGTTCTGTTACCATTTTCCTGTGATGGCAAGAAGTAGACCAGAAGAGTTTAGATTCTGGGGAATTGCACAGTGTAAGCCCCAGCCGGTGCTGCCTGCAGGGTCACGGTGCTTGAGGATGAGGGAGGTAAGCACGAGGGGCAGAGGAATATGGAGCTGCTGTGGGGTTGGCAGGATGTGAGTGTGTGTGATAACATGCACAGATGTGAAAGCATCTCACAGCATCCTCTCTTTTTTTTTTTTCTCACTAGTCATGTGCTCTGTTTGCTTTTGTAATTATTTATCTCACTGCTCCTCACTAGCCCCACCCCCCCGCCCCAGCACCTGAACCTTCCACATAGCTCAGCTATGCTGTTGGAAGAGGCAAAAGATTAGAAGTCTGCAATTTATTGAAAAGAGTATATCTAAAACAAAGCAAGACCAAAAAATAGATTGTCTCTCTGCAGCCTAAGCAGACTGAAAAAATACTCACTGCAATACTGGCCTGACATGTTTCTTCCCAAAGAACTGCCCCATGCACTCCTGCCAGAGACCTCCAGGCTCTTGCTTTCCTCTTCTCTCTTTTATGGTGCCTGACCACAGCAGGATGGCGTTGCATTCCCCAAACTGGTCAATGCCAAGTTTGTAAAGATGCAGTTCCCCATGGCAGATTTTCCTGTTATTGCCAGCTCCTATGTATCATTCAGATTGAGCTAAGTCCTATTTTGGAGCCACATAGGCCTCATCTGCTTTATGCATGTATCTGTGAATGAAGCCATCATCCATCACCACTCCAAGGGCCATTTGTGGAAAGAGAAAGGAAGCTCTAACTTGGGGTCTGGGCAAGAGCTCTCCAGCATCACAGGTACCGGCCAATTCTCTGCCCTGGCATTTTGCGTAGAGGGTGGCATTTTTCACTCTTGGTGGAAAGTCATAGTCATACCACTCATTTCAGGTAC
>JAVSBS010018959.1:38711-54281 GCA_033124195.1 Coracias cyanogaster | reverse complement strand
TCTTCGACAACTCCACTCAAAGTTCAATATCAAATGTTTTATTTGCTGTGGTCCTAAGCACTTACATGTTGTACAGTCTATTGATCTTGCTCTCCATGCTGCAGCTAACGAAATGGATGAAGGCATATGGTGGTGATAAGACTAGGGGTTGTTAAGCTTCACAACACTGTACAGATACTGGTTAATTAATCAGCCCAGCACACTTGCAAAATGGGTAACTATTATCCCAATTTTCATGTATCTGAAACATTTTATTCTTCTTTTTGGAAAAAAGGAGACTACTTCAATTTTGCACAAACAAAATTTTGATGTTCTGTTTTATTTAGCATCTGGGGCCTCAGAGTGCCATACTTCAATGAAATCATCGTATATTAGCATATAAATTAAGCCAGTCTGGTATTCTGCGTTTCTTCAAACAGTTTCTTCAGAAATGAAAGAAATGAGTTGATGTTAAATTGCTGGCACAAGCAGGAAGAAGTCTGTTCATGTCCCAGATGTAACTGAATAAAGTCTGTCTGGTTTTACATACAGGAACTGAACAAAGTTTTAAGGTGATAATTACAAGATCTGAGCTCGCTCTGTAAGAAGAAAATTCTCTGAATTTAAGCTGACGTGAAACATCTCAAATGTCATGTAAAAAAATCAATAAATGGGCACTGTCCAACATATAGTTTTTATATGAACCTATTGAATAATTAACTCAGATTTGGTTTTATATGTATACAAGCAAGTAATTCACTAGCATATGATTCTAATGGTTCACACAGAACTACACTAGGAAGGTTTTTGCCACTGCCAAAAGTAGAGAGCATTGTAAGGAAAAATAATTTATGTACAATTTATAATCTAGTTTTGGACTACAGAGGAAGTATCATTTAAAACTCTGTAAATCGACAGAGGGATAAAGTCTGTCTTCACATTGCATTATGTAGAGCAAAGCCTGGGTTTTTTTGTAAGGAACAGTACATATCTGCTTATTGGATATTTCCCTTGACCATAACATTTAGCTCCTCACATGATCAATGTAATTTATGTAGTACCAAGCAAAATTTCTCCTGAAGTAATTGTGTTTAGTTCTTATGATAATTCTTTTGAGTAAAGGCTGTATACTGCCTTAAGATATGCAAGATCTCATGAAAGCATACAAATAGTTTACCATTAATTGAAGTAGGAAAATGGATATATTTATTTATTTGGGAAGGGTATGAGAATATTCCAGGGACCAACTCAGGACTCCTGTAATTCATAAGGTCTTAAGAGTATACTTTTTTTTTTTTTCTGATCTATCTCTCAACTCTAATGGAGTAACTGTCTGCTCTTTCTATAGAATAAGCAACAAGTTCTCTCTCTGAAACCCTCTGCTCCCCAAATGACAATGATAAACCCATAATTTATTGCTTATAATCACCTTGAGTTGTTGTATGAGTTCTAGGTTATTCAGGACTGCTGTAAAGACTCTGAAGAAAGACTTTAAAATATTTTTTAATTAAAAAAATCCCTCATACTAATTATCCTTATTATCCACTAGGCACAGTTCTTTTGAGTCTTTTTGGAGAGTATGTCTTTTGTGCAACCTCTTGGCATAGTAACCTCTATTTGCCTCCTATTTATAGGAGCATTAGTCCTTTATTTTGCTGGTTCCTTTACAGCTTCATGCCTCAACATGAGGATAAACAGTTCTTTTCTGCCAACGCAGTAGCGTATAGTACAGGCCCTTCTTATTCCCAAAAGGAAGTTATTCCCTCCTTGACCTTTAAAATACATACTTGCTAGAGCTTTGTTTGACTGAAATCTGTGAGGTTGTTAACGAGGTCAGATTTGCTAGCAAACTTAGCAGTATTTTTGTAAATGCTTGCAATGGAATGCTGCTTACTCATTCAGAGTGCATACATACTTCTGTGGGTTAGACTTAGAAAATTGCTGCAGTCTGGTGCAGCAGTACATCAGCTCACTGCCACCTTTTGCTATTGATCTCAGGACTGAATCTTACAGCAGCCAAGTTTTGCTGTACTTTTAAGCCCTACTGTGTAAAGGACTTGAGAAAATTAACTGATATCTAACTGTAGATCTCAAGGACATTATAATAAAATAATATAGTAATATAATAATGAACAGTGAAGTATAAATGGCAGATTGTATAATCCTGTTGTGTAAGAAATGCATCTCAATAAGCAGAGAGAATGTGTTTAGAATGCTATGGAACCTAGTTATTATAGCAAGATCAATTAGATGTGGTTGACCTCAGAGGCCTATTTAAATTACTTTAGCAGGAAGCATTAATATCTTGAGTAGAGCTTCTAGGAAACGTGCCATATTAGCTGTAACTTTATTTTGCAGACTTTAATAACTGAACTGATAATTTACTCAGTGTGTTATAAAAGACTGTATCTTAAAGCAAAATAATTAAATAGAATATTAACTTTAAACACATTTCAGTTTTAGAAACAGCACTAGAAATTGTTTCAGGTCCAAAACCAAACAACTTTCTCCAGAATTTTTAGAAGACTTTAGTTTCTCCTTTCTGTTTAAAAACTCTTATTTGCATGACTGCAGCAGCAGTTGTAGAAGATCATAAGGGAAACTGATAACTACAAAATTCGCAGGTAGAAAACCAGACACACTGAAATACAGAGAGCTTTCCTTTTATTACTCCCTATTGCAAAAATTTCAGCTGTCTTCATTATAGAAAGTTCAGAATTAACTTCTCAAATTGCCTGTAGTGTGTAATAAGAGAGAAGTGACAATATTTTAATGTACGTGTAGATGTTCTAGATAACACCTTTGTGGGCCAGTTTCACCAGTTTTTTGGAGGACCGTTCTAGCCATTTTCAGCAAGTAGGAAAAAAAAAAAAAGAAAAGCTTTTATTCCCTGCAGAGCTGAAGGGTTCAGCAGAGCTACAAAATTAGTTGAAAAAGTTTTCTGATCCTTAGTGTGAATTAACATCTCAGCCACATAAGCATGGGGAAAGTATTCAAGCACATCTGCAAATACTGAAATGGTGGCTGCAAGTAGATCCTGTCATTGCTCATTCACTTCTAGTCAGGCAAGGGAACTCCTATATGCTAGAACAGATTTAGCAGACCACTCGTCTTTGCTCAGCCTCACCTGGGGATGGGAGGAATCCCACCCTTACTCAACTAAGCACAGCAGTAAGCTCTGAAAGCATACAGGTGTCCCTGTACCTCTGAGTACTGCTGCACCTCCAGTACTTCAGCAGCACGGCACGCACAGAGGTGACTTACCAAACTGGAATGCTGAGAACCTAGTTATGTTACACTGGAGTAGCCCCATACAATGTTATTAAAGAATGTGCATGGTACTACTTGCATGATTATTCACAAAACACTTGGAATATTAGTGGTATCACTTACTCTAGGTGAAGTTTCTTCATGATCTGTCCAGCTTGTGCAGAAACATTGTCTGTGTTCCCCTGAACTGCAGAGTTCCCGCCACCCTTCTGCTGAGATAATCTTTTAGAGTCAGATCTAAATCCTAAAAAAAAGAAGAGAAAAAAAATTCCAAATTAAGGCATAATTCTTAATATATTTAACTGCTAACCAGAAGGGAACTATGCATGGAAAACTTAGATTAAAAGCAGCATTGCAGATAAAAGTATCTCATCTGCCAAACCACTTTAACATATCAGAGTTTTTTGTGTGTTACAGTTATATTTTGATTGGTGTGATGAGGATATTAGGTAGTATGTAATACACATTCTCTATGTCTGAGAAATATATATATATTTATGCTTTTACCATATTAATTACCATATTTTACCATATGCTTTTATCTCATTAATTTAAATGAAAGAGCACACAGTTTTGATTCAGTGAAGACAGATGTATACAAGCTTATGCATGGTTTTGCTATTCCAAGTTTGAACTGATTTGTGGAGTTTACCCCTAACACAAAGGAACAATAACATAGAAGTTCCATGATTAACCTAAGAGGTGAAAACCCTTTTTACAGGTAATTTTGCTTATTTCAGCTCCAGACACAACTACCTAAGAGACGAAAGTGATCTGAGAAATGAAACCTGTACCAGGAAGTGGTATGTGTTAAGTACAGATCTCATGGACTTCTTAAAATGTATGCATGCTTGTTTAATCAAGTAGACAGCTTTTATTCCTTCTGATGCTTTTGTGCATAGGAAAAGACTATTTCAAACTTTCTGGAAGAAATTAGATGTTCTGACAGTATTTGCAGTGGCCCATTTTAAATATTAAAGAAGATACATATAAAAACCTAAGGATATAGAAATCTCCCCTCTTCACCCCCCAAGCTCTGTTCTTCTCTCTTCTTTGAGCTGTTAGACCAAGGTGCAGTCTTCATATGACACTGCTGCAGAGCTCCTTTCTGTTTCGAGACTTTTCATTCCAGTGATCAAAGATCAGAACCATTGCTTTGTTCTCAGCTGCTTTTGACACTGCCATTTCTCCCTGAAATTGTGTCCTCTCCTGTCACTCTTTCATGGCTTAGTCCTTTTCTGTGGCCCTAAATATGTTTTTCAAGATAGCTTCCCAAGCAGTCTCTTGCTATAGAAGTCTGTATGGCTCTGTCCATTGTTCTGTCGTACTTCTCTTTATACCCCTTGTCTCAGTAATCTCAAATGCAGGTTCAGTTGCTGTCTAGACCAACAATTTATGCTTGCACCTCTATTCTAGACATTGTCTTCTGTTCAGGATGTTAGAAGTTCTCTTAATATTCCTAAAACAGAAATATCCCAGCAACCCACCTCTAGAACAGAAGTCTTTATAGCCTGTACTCCTGTTACTTCCTTCCTCGTTCACTGTAGACAACACCACTTTTTTACCTATCATTCAGGCTTGCAAATAGCATATCCCTTTTCATAGAATCATAGAAAGTTAGGGGTTTGAAGGGACTCTGGAGATCATCGAGTCTAACCCCCCTGCCAAGCAGGACCATAGAATCTAGGGCAAGATACACAGGAACACATCCAGATGTGGGTCTTGAAAGTCTCCAGAGAAGGAGACTCCACAGCCTCTCTGGGGAGCCTGTTCCAGTGCTCTGTAAGCCTCATAGGAAAGAAATTCCTCCTTATGTTGAGGTGGAACTTCCTGTGCTCTAGCTTGCATCATGCACCTTCTTAAACATAGCGCATTCTTTCTGTATCATATCCATGGGAGTAAACTTTTTTTACAAATTCAAATTACAGAAATCAGAGATGACTTAATGTTTTCTCTGACCTCAGTGAATGCAGTTTCTCTTTTTTTATTTCCACTCAGGCTACTACCTCTAAGATAATTTTCTTACACCTCTGGCGTGACCACATCACTTATTCTTTTGTCAGCACTGCATCCTTTTCTATTACAATAATAATGATTAAAATAAATCTGGTTCTTCAAGTGAAAATCCTTAAAGTTCTTCCTCTCCTCTTTAATTTGGTATTCGTAAGCCAACTAGAGGTACGGGACTTCATCACTCATTTGTTAAATTTTTTTAGTAAGCATGTTAGGCTTGTTCCCAAGCTGGCTCTTGCATGTAGGAATACATGTTATGAAACGCTTGAAAAGATTTATCTGTATCCTGCAAATTAGATATGAAAAATTTGTTTTGCTGTACTACCTACTTGCCCCCCAAAAAGAAAAGCTGGAAAGGCAACTGAAGTGCTAATACTGGTGCTTGCTCTGATTGATGTAGCATTACAGTCCTCATGTTTTCCTTTGTAGGAGCTATTGGCTTTTACTTTCTAGCTGAACCATGAACTTCTGAGGACATGGAAAATCTTTCTATTCTGTGTTTGACTGTCCACTGCAGCTATTATGTATAGTAATTCGTAATATAAATGGTAAACCATAGTAGACTCAATTAATTCCCTTTGACTCAGCAAACTACCAGCACAGGGAGGAGGAATGTGCAGACTTCCCAGCCTTCTCAGGGAAGAGAAGAGAAAGAAGTAGAATACAGCTCTTTACCAGATCTACTTCAGGTCATTCTTTTTGGTTTTTATTATACTAATAATGTCTTTTGTCCAATACAATAACATGTAGTTTAAACTTAACTTGTATTTTTCTCCATTAAGAATTTGTAAAAACGTTTCTAGAGTATAGGAAATGATCCCACTTTCTCTAGAAGGTGGCATAAATTAAGTCTTTTTTGATAATACCGTAGGTAAGCTATAGAATAAAAAAAGATATTTAAAAATTATTGGATTCTGATGCGAATTTTCAGCTTCTGTGTGCACGTCATGTTCACTGCCTTAACCTATTTAAAATCACATTGGAGAAGGACTGTGTGATCTCTAGTGAGATGGATGAAAACTTCGATCCTCAGAAGTTAGTCCAGGCTTTTTATTAGAAATGTGGAAATGAAGGAAGTTGAGCATAGAGAGTGCCTGTGTTTTCTGGTGTGAGATACCTTCCTTATTCTAAGTGTTAACACTTTTGGAAAACAGGTGTGATAATCCGAGACTTAGTGCTTCTACTAAAATTTTTCCTTCTTTATAATTTTCCCTAAATTTTCCACCACATATTACTTAAAAATTATTTATTACTTTTCCAAGGTCATGACATCTACCTTGTCTATAGGCCTAGGTGATATCCTGCCATTGTTCAAGAGAAGGTAGATTTTTGCTTCTGTATGATTTCAGTATAAGAAGTATTTACCAATGACACAGCTATATCAAAAGTGAGCAATTTAACACAAAATTAAAATAATTTTATATTGTCTGTACTTGGAACAGATGGTACCCTTACTCATTTTGTGAGCATAAATTGCTCCTAAGTTCCAAACAATTTATTCACTTCTCAGGACTGTAGCCAATAGCTCACTATGTAGCTACATGAGTTTTCACATCCATCAGCTCAACCAGCAATCCAAAAGCAAAACCCAGCTCTTGGAAAAGTATGCTCCTTTTGTGACACTCCTGGGAGGACTTTAGGCTTCTGAACCAGTGAATGAATACACACTACTTTCATTTGTGAAATAATACTATGGAGGATCATCTTACTATAAAAACTCGAAGCATGATTCAATACATGTTACCAACATAAATTAAAATGAAGCTATGCTTCTGGAAAAATGCTGCAATAGAGATTGCTTAAGGCCACTTCCTATGTATGTTGTCATTTCAAAGAATGTATTACTAGCTTATAGTTTTCTGTAATTTTAAAGTTCCTGTAAAGCTGAGGAGACATTTCAAGGAGATTACTGTGTACTTTGGTTTTTCTTGTTCCTCAGTGTATTTTGTGCTCAGCTGTTTGGAAAAATTTCAGCTGAGGTGTGAAAACACAATCGAAGGAGAAAATGATGTTGAAGAATCACCACAGAATAATACTAGAGCCTTTAAAATCTTACAGGTACAGAATCTGATAAGCATACTGCGTCTGTATGCACGTCGTGTTCAGGTGCCTTGAGGCAAACACAGACAACAGACCCATGGGAAAAATCAAAGGCTACTAATTCTACAAACTCCGGGGAAAAAAGCATATTGATACCCTCTATGCACCCTTATCCCTTGTCTACAGCACAACTTTTTCTTCTATAGCAAATCCCCTCTCTGCCCTTCCCTTTAATTCCTTCGATGCTTCTGTACACTAGACTATGCTTGTCAAGTTCAAGGGAGGCGTGTCCAGTTGGGTCAGTCCCCGAACTGTGAGGTTCTCACTGTTAAGGTGCAGACTCATCATTAGTCTGAACTGCTTGTTTCTTACTCATCAGAATCTGTCGTAGTAGATTTGGTCTGACTTTTCTGTCAATGTTGAATGGTTGTGTGATGGACTTATATCATTTGGCTATTGTGGGTTAAATGAGAGAACAAGCAACAAACTTTGTTGTGTGTGTGACCATCTATGAACCCTTATCTTCCTTAAAAATGGTCAAATGCCAGTTTTTTGCATATGCATGTATTACATGAGGTCCAAAAGCCCATTGAGTCACATTACGCTCAGAGTTGTAAAAACATAGTTGGAATAGCTCTTCTTAATACAGAAATATTTTTACAACTGGATACGTTGTATCAGTTGTACATGTCTCATGTACATGTCTCACCTTGTAATAGGTGGGAGCTACTAAACAGATTCTATGTAAACCAAGATTTCCACTGATTAAAAATCACTTATTAAATTCTTCCAATTCAGAAGAAAGATGTTCGAAAATGACTTCTCTGTTCAGGCACTTTTTTCTGGTTTTGTTGCTTTTTAGTTCCATACTTTCAAACAAACTCAAGAAAGATTGCAGCAGAGCATGTTAATTGTTAATAAGAGTCTGTAAAGGTGATTTTGTGGCCATTTTATATGGATAATAGGTGGGTATTAGTGTCTTTTGAAGTGTATGGGACTTATTTTTCAGCTAAATATGTTCTGTTGAATTTAATTAGGAAGCTGTGAGTACATAAAATCTACTTTAAAAAAGAAAAAAATAAAGCAGGGTCAAACTAGGCACTACAAACCAAACTTCCAAAGTGCTTCAGGAAGGGGAGGCCTCAGTGACTCAGTTTTTCCAGACAAATTGAAAACATTTTCCTCCTTAACATATTCTGATGATTAACAAATTGGCATAACTCAATGTAATGATCAATTTGAGTTGTTTTTCTTACAGAAGACACACTTCTCAAAGAGAATCCAGAATAAGTGGTATGACCAGAACAGGCTGGAATGAAGGCAGCTGCCATTGGGATGCCTTTAGTTTCCACTCGTGCAGATTTGCCTAAAACTTTCTGAAGCGCCCCATCAAGTGGAAGTGCTTACTGAGTATGGATTGCAGAATTTGGTACTTCAAAAAGCAGTTTACATTATTATAGCTAGAAATAGGAATTTCTGTAGCAACTGATCATTTCAGGCCTATGCACTTGAAAGGTGAATAATCTCTTCACAACTCTTATCAGTCTGGTAAAGTTTTCTGTCCTAGGAAACTTTAAGTAACATTTAATAAATGTTTCCTCTTACAGAGCAGCAGGCACGAAGGATATTTGACATAGCTAGAACAATAGCCACACTTGTGATCTTAATACTCAGACCTGAACATGGCTGTGGAGGAGACCTTCACATTGTGTTTAGTGGAAATAAAATAGTTTCTTAAACTGGGGTAGATCAGAAGGCAACCTGATAAGAATGAAAATATGCAACAGTAAGCAGTAGATGAGGAGTTCTGTTATGTTTGTGCTAACCAAATAGTCGTAATAATAGAAGTAAGACATGCTGGGAAAGCCTGTAATACAAAATAGTAATTCTACTGTCTCTGAACTGTCAGAGCTAAAAATACTTTACCAGAATCCTAATCTGTGAGATCAATCCAAGTTGTGTTCATCCTGCTTTTCTAACATTTCTGCTTGTATAAATCTTAACTTCCTGCCAATTAATCTGCAAACATACGATGTAGGAACTTGTAACTGGCCCATAACTGTATCAACGTGTAGGTTATACATACCTGGAGAGACATGACAAGTCTGTGCAAAATGCCCTAAGTGTATAGGAACATGGTCTGATGACCAAATATAAATGCAGATGCTAATGGTGGGCCCTTAGTTCCTGATTGAGCGCTAAGAGCACAGGGCATTCTAGGTGGTCTCTGAGAGTTGGTATGATTTGTGTGCTGTGGCATTTTAATACCATTTTCTTTCACTTTAGTTATGCCTGCAGGACTTGTGCAACAGTGCTGTATACCTGAACAGTCACCAATAGTGGATGTTTGTAGTTAGAATTTTAACAGCTTGGGCCTGCCAGCCCCAAACACACCACTGATATCCAAGAGTCAGATTAGAAATAGGGCATGGATGTTTATTTTTCATCTGGGAAATGCACAGCACGTCATGGATTTACTCAACTGAACAGCTAACACATTTTCTAGAGATACTACAGTACAGAAATGATAATTTAGGGCAATTTGCAGTGATCTTAACTCTGGGGGTTAAATTTGTGAGTTTTGCTAGCATAAGCCTATGGATGAGAACAGAATACTTTGGTACAGTCTTAGACTACCTGACATGCTAAAGTTAATCTTCCAGGCTTCATGTGATTAGTTTCAACAGCATATTCTTTAATGGTGACATTCTTGTTTCAGCTGTGTGGGTGAGTTTCTCATCAGTATCTGTCACTACTCTTTGTCTAGCTGCTGATCCTCTAAAAGTGTTTTCTTTCTGCTTTGCCAGTCTGTACTGCCTTTCTCATTTTCCTTTTTCTCTCATTTATCAAGTGCCACATTTTGAGGACATCCCCTGCCACGTTTATGCACAGAACTTCAGGCTCTCTAAAAGAAGTCTTTGAAACGTAGCAGCTTTCTCACAAATCTTCAGATATTGAAAGAGTGACATTAATTGTTTTTCACTAACTTCTTTAGAATATACAAGTTAATGTAATAGAAAATTATAGAATGATTTCTGAAATACATCAATATACCACTTTTCAGATATTGTAGAGTTCCTAGAGGCAGACACCAGACAAATGAATAGTAGATTAAGGAGTAGTGTACTGACTATTTCTTGAGACACAGGAGCAAAAAACCTGAACTGGTTTCAAAATACCTGCTTGTTTTTAAGTTATTAGTTCTGACTTTAAAATTTCAGGGTTGTGTTTTTGGTTTTGAGAGAAGTGAATGTTTCACCTTAATGAGATTGTTATTAAAATTTAATTGTTATTGAAATTAACAGATGTGGAGAACCACATCATACATAGCTGTAACTATTCTGAAGGATTCACATGCTGTTTAGGCAGAAGTGCAAAGAAATATCTGAAGACATTATCTTGTCTCATTTTCTGCCTGCCTGCAATGCATCTCCTAAAGCACATCCTGTTGCTTTGATCTAAAACATAATGACCATATAATGGAAGTAGTTAGGGACATTCTTTTGTTTATAGGTTGATGGAGAAGGAGAGGGGTATTCTGCTTAATAGGTACTGCCCTATGAAACATTCTGAGATTAAAATTTGCTTATATAATTGGCTTGATTTGTGAACTCAGGTCTTTTCCTAGTTACAAAAGTAATGATTTTCCAGCTGCAGTAGCTGCTTGGGGATACCAAACTGATGTGAATTACACTATATTTGCAGTGAAATGTTGTTAACAGTGACAAAGTTTGCACAGTGTAATAACACAGCCTAAAACCAAAGCTAAAGCATCAGGAATGCTTTGATCTGCAGCTAGGAGATTCTTCATGTATTCAGTGTAAGATTAGAATTAAAATTTGATTGTGCAGAATCTTTTACTGAAGTAACAACTGGAATAAGTATCTTCATCTGTGAACAATCCTACACAGGTACTCTGGAACTGACGGTTGTAACTCTATGATCATGCATAGTATAAACACAATTCTGGATTCCCGCTGCTCAACTTTCTATCTGCCTCTGTAAAAAGTTTAATTTGTGGTACTTCTGCCTTGGTTTCTCTGCTACAGTCTTCCAGTTAGCAGTAGTGTAAAAATAATGCACCTACCAAAGAAAACTTTATCAAGATCCAGCTTCCTGTGCTATTTCACATATATTTGTATAAAACTGCTTGCCCTTTTTTTGAGAACTGAAGCTCTGCTTCTGCCTATCTAAAGGTTTTTAATGGATAGGAGTCAAGACTTGCTCAAGAGTGTAAAGGAAGTCTAGGGTAGAGACAGCAACTTGAGCCCCTTTCAACTTGGTGTCTAAGATAGAGCCCTTAATCACTAAAATATTCATACTCTCTGAAATAACTCCAGAAGATGCAGAGACTCTCATAGTCAGTGGCTGTGCAGCGCGACTGGAATACATCCCCTCTTCATGAACGTTATGCATGCTGTTCTCTCATTTTCCCATTTGTCATTTCTCATTACTGTCGCTTCCTTTCCCAGAATCAACAGTAAATTTGAATTTTCAATCTCCTAGTGAAAGTCATACCGTTTACGTATTGTCCCCTTAGTGAAGAAGTGGCTTTAAAATTTTTCATTTGTCTTAACTATGAGAATTGAAAAGAGTTTTGAAAAATTTACAGTCTCTAGTTACTGTTTTCTTGATAACATAGTTCCATCACTCCAAAATGAACTCTCAGAGATTTCTATCTCCTCTTGCATGTAGATTCTAGCACAGAAAAGGGTTGTTGCTCACAGAAATCAAGTAGCCACTTTTGAGGACTTTATTCCAACCTCAGTTCTTGATTCCTACATGTTTGTTGGCACAGTGTCTCTTGAAATGTAACAACACTTGCTTTTTTTGTTTGTTTTTATTCAGGAGGGTTTATTTTTCTCTTTTTAATATGTATCTGGCTACACTATTTTGGTTTTAAATATGTAATACAATTTAGTAAGTTATAGTCTATTTTTTAAGAATTATATCTTATATTTAAAGTAGGATATTAATGTGTTGTTTGTAGAAGTGTTTTGCCTAGTTGGTTTTGCAGCAAAGGTTATTTTAGAATGCGTTTACCAGTCATGGTTACTATTAATCCAAGCAGTGAACTAATCTGCACTTCACACAGCAGAATCCTTTATCAGGCACAGCACAGGCATGCAGAGATAAGAGGAGCAGCAGGTCTCCAAGCAGGGAAGAAAGGGTACAGATGGCAAAGACTGAAGGAAGTTTTTCAAAGGTAGAAATGGCAGCTGACACACCTAACTTCATTTATGCATTTAAAGTGTACCCCTTCTCTAAGTGTCTCAGACATGCCTGCTGTTTATATTGCACATATCAAAAAACCGAAACTAAAATGGCAGATTTTTTTCAATGACGTGAGTGTCAGCCCAGTGTTAATGAAGATCCTTTGGTGAAGCAATGCTGATTTGTGACTTTCACAGTTTTACCCTATTTTAAGAAGTTTACCCCAGTCTGTCACTGTCCATATTTCTTCCCTAAAAGGATCTTCTGAAAAATCAAGCATAAATCAAACATAGCAGCAGTATCTCTTTCTTCTAGCCACCTCTCCCATTTGATTCAGGCGCAACAGCACAGGAGGCACTGCAACTTAGCTGTCCCTGGGTGCCACTGCTCAGGGGAGTGCTGAGCTTGGCCATTAAGCTAGCTTTCCAGCTGCCTTGAACCAGGCTACCAACTGGCTCTGGCTTCAAAGCCATTTTCAGTCCCTACTGATTTCCTTGCAGAATAATTTATTGCATATCCTAAAAGTCCTCTGAATTCTTCTAAGTTATCTCTGGACATAGAGAGTCAGTTGCAACCTCATATTCTGATACTGTTTCTAGTATTTTATTTCAGAATATTGTATATTAAAATAGTCTAAAAATACAACATATATGGACTTCATTTAATCCATTTTTTGGTTTTAGCAAATAAGTAAACGTGTATTTCAGATCTTGCAAATCCTTGCCTAGACAACATTTGATTGAAATCAAACTCATTTTTTTCTCCAATACATGTTTTAAGAAAACTGCATAAGGAAATGAGATTCTCTTAGTTTTTAAAATGTCATTTTTAAACTATAGTTTTTAAAGTTAGTTTTCATTCTGGAATTAAGAGCTGTAATAGTTTTTGTGAGTAGCTGAAGACATCTGAGGTCTCTGATGTTATTGGGCAGCAGGAATGGGATTTATTACATTCTCAACACTGAAATGACACCTATTCGCTTTGTAGGTAGTAGTTAGGGAGCACTTTTGATAAGAGAAGGCCATCGTGGAGAGAAGAGCGGCAAAGGCTAGACTCTAGGAGGCTTTGAATGCAGCCCCAAATCCCTATCTTGATAAATGGTCCTCCACAAACTTAGTCGAGCATCAAGTCTTTCTACACTATCAGTATGTTTCTACTTGAACAATAATGATAAAAGTGGAACATTTCAAATCTCATGACCTTTAGTGATTTAGCTACATGCCAATCAGTATATACCAGCCAAAGAGCTTTATGGTATTTCACCATCTCTGCTCTGGTTTTGTTGCAGCATCTACCCATTGCAGCATTTCCTTTTCCGCCTAAAGCCGGCCAGGACGTTTGCTCACAATAACCATGAGTTGTTGGTAATGGTTACTCTTAAGAGAAATGCAGGCAGTACCATACCTCACTTCACAAGAGAAAGACTTCTTTGAATGTGCCCTGAGTGGTATCCTGGCCCCAGTGCTCAACATGAGATGGAATGTTGCTCTCCGCTCTTAAGCCAGCTGATGAGATGTGACTCTTAATGCTTGTGGGAGCACACAAAAAATAAAATGCCTTTCTTGTCTTCTGTTCCATCAAGAAAAGCTATGGCCAACAATAGCAGGTGTTCTTCCTACAAATAGCTGATACATGTGTGAATCACAGAATTTACATGCTATACTTCAGAGATGGAATTCACCGATACAAAACCCAGACCTTTGTTTTTGCTGATTGCTTAAAAAGGAAACAAAGAAGCATGCATTGTTCCTGAGGCTTCTACACACTGCAGGTGAAAGAGTAACGAGATTACCAGCAGGCCTTATTTTAGTGAAGAAAAGGATTTTTATGGAGGGAGGAGAAAATTAAATCTGTATTCTCCCATTTAAAAGTGTTATTAGTCTTGGACAGAATTCCCTGTTCCTTTCCTTTTTTTTTTTTCTTTATGCTGCAGTTGCAGTACAAAATATGCACAGGAACTACTCCAAGGAGAACAAAAAATACCAACCTGAAATAGCTAACCTAATCAAAGTTTTATAGAATAAAGAAACACTGGCAGCATAATTTATGTTAATGGCCATATTAAGCTTTCACCATCTGCTCTGCCCCTTATTATGAATGCCAAAAGAACATATTTCACAGTTAAATCAGTAAGAAAACATTATTCATGCACTCATATGCTACTTCTACACTAGCACTTCTGCAGTGTTCTCATACTGCCTAAGCAATTCAGAGCAAGCTGCTCACATCTGAAATGGAACTTCTTGGTAAAATGTATTGTTCAGTAACTGCTTCAGGGGGAGAGTATTTAATGTAAAACATTTTTAAAGACAAGTGGGAAATGAAAGCCTTTTGTTTTGGTCATAGCTTCTTGGAGCCATATATCAATGGCCATATTATCAATGGTGCCAAGTCCAGCTGGAGACCGGTAACTAGTGGAGTCCCCCAGGGATCAGTGCTGGGTCCAGTCCTGTTCAACATCTTCATCAACAACTTCAGTGAAGGGACAGAGTGTCTTCTCAGCAAGTTTGCTGATGATACGAAACTGGGAGGTTTGGCTGATACACCTGTAGGCTGTGCGGCCATTCAGCAGGATTTGGACAGACTGGAGAGCTGGGCAACGAGGAGTCTAATGAGGTTCAACAAGAATAAATGCAGAAACCTGCACCTGGGAAGGAGTAACAAAATGCACCAGTACAGATTAGGAGGTGATCTGCTAGAGAGCAGCTCTGTGGAGAAGGACCTTGGAGTCCTGGTGGACACCAGGTTGTCCATGGGACAGCAATGTGCCCTTGTGGCCAAGAAATCCAATGGTATATCTGGGGTGCATTAAGAAGAGTGTGTCCAGCAGATCGAGGGAGGTCCTCCTCCCCCTCTACTCTGTCCTAGAGAGACCTCACCTGGAGTACTGCGTTCAGTTCTGGACTCCCCAGTTCAAGAGGGACAGAGATCTACTTGAGACAGTCCAATGGAGGGCTGCAAGGATGATTAGGGGACTGGAACATCTGCCTTATGAGGAAAGGTTGAGAGATCTGGGGCTTTTTAGTCTGGAGAAGAGAAGACTGAGAGGGGATC
>JAVSBS010018959.1:8492-38611 GCA_033124195.1 Coracias cyanogaster | reverse complement strand
AGACCTCACCTGGAGTACTGCGTTCAGTTCTGGGCTCCCCAGTTCAAGAGGGACAGAGATCCACTTGAGAGAGTCCAATGGAGGGCTACAAGGATGATTAGGGGACTGGAACACCTGCCTTATGAAGAAAGGTTGAGAGATCTGGGGCTTTTTGGTCTGGAGAAGAAAAGACTGAGAGGGGATCTAATTAATGTGTGTAAATATATGAGGGCTGGGTGTCAAGAAGAAAGGGGTAACCTCTTTTCACTTGTGCCCTGCAATAGGACAAGGGCCAATGGAAGCAAGCTAGAGCACAGGAAGTTCCACCTCAACATGAGGAGGAACTTCTTTCCTGTGAGGCTTAGAGCACTGGAACAGGCTCCCCAGAGAGATTGTGGAGTCTCCTCTGGAGACTTTCAAGACCCATCTGGATGCGTTCCTGTGTAACCTGTCCCAGATTCTATGGTCCTGCTTGGCAGGGAGGTTGGACTTGATGATCTGCCAAGGTCCCTTCCAACCCCTAACGTTCTATTCCATATTAATCCCAATTAAAAAAATGTTTTATATACATTTTTTCTAATTTTTTATATGGTTTTCAGTCAAAATTAGGCACAATTACTAAGGTGCTGAATGTTTTACAAAATGATGCTTTGTAAGATTTTTGTCACAGGGTTAAACAATTTTTGGATTAATTTCATAGCTTCTTAAATAAAATGTATTTTTTGTTAATTCACAGAAATATCTACCAGATATTTTGCTTATATTTCTAATCCTGTATTGAATGTGTTCTGCATTTATATAAAATGTAATTACTTAAGGGAAAATACTTAAATAGATACAGGAATACTAAAAATTATTAATAATCAATTTGCATGAAGTACTGTTAAATACTTTGCTAAATCAAACTGATCAGATAGGGGCCTCTAATTTGCAGTGGAAGAATAAAGTCAGTGATGGATTAAGATGTAGACCCTTTAATTGATTCTCAGGATATGCATGTAACTTTAGAGAAGGACAGAAGAAATAGAGAAACCAAGTCATGTAGTGACTTGCTAAAGGTTGAGCAGACTTCAGACAAGTATGTTTTACTCTACCTTCTTGTGTTTTGTTCTGCTTGTCTGTTTAGATGGCATGTATGTGTGCGTGTGCGCGCGCAGTGCCTACTACAGCAGTTGCTTTACACGGTGTCACAATGTACCCTCTCCTGCCCCACCTCATAGCAGAGGTACACATAACTCTCACTGGGGAAGGTGAAGGGGAGCAGCTGTTTAAGAAAGAAAAATTGAGCAATTTGTAACCCTCACATGATCCAGTTGAAGACCACCTAAAACAACAACAACAAAAACTCTGCAAGTGAAGCTTATTAGTGATTATGTGAGAGAAACAGAATTTTGAATGGAATTGTTACTGGCTTAGAATTGAATCCTGTACATATATTGAGCGTACGAAACAAGACAGAACACCCTGAGCCGTTCTCCCTGCACAAGACATCTCTGCACCTTGGTCAGCTGGAAAGCTCTGCTAGCTGGAACTGTGTTCAACACAGAAGATAAAGGCATTAGCATTATGTTAGCTGGTATGATATTACATTCCACATAATATATGTTACTGCAGATTTTGCCATCCTCTATCCCACACTTAAGGAAAGTAAAATCTTCCCTTTTAGTCTCAACACACTATGCCTTACTTTGGTTTAGCAGTTTAGCCCTTAATATTTCCTGGGCCTTGAAAGTGGTAAGCACAGTAGTTGTGTGATAGAGAATCCTAGTAAGAAAGAGAGGAATGATCATAGTGTTAAGACTTGTGTTAAAGGAGTACTGCTATTGACCAGGTAGTCTGAAAAGCACAGGAAATATTTAGCAGTACAGTACAGTAAACAGAAAAAATAACAGGAAGAAAATGCAATTGATACTATGTGGTTTGCTGAGGCTGAACAACAGAAAGAAACTTGGCAGAGGACTGGAGTCTTATGAAGAAGGATCTGAACTTTTCTTTTGGAATATGGTTTATGGTCCTAATCAGGGTGGAGGGAACACCTTTGTCACTGACTTAGTCCTCTGCAAAAAGTCAACTAGTTACAGGGATTTTTTTTTTTTTTAATGCAACCGTCTAGAGACTGACCTTGTACTCGTGGCCACAAACTAATTTTTTGCAATGGCATACTCAAAAAATATAGATTATAAAGTGCTGCTAAGATATTAGGAGAAATCAAACGGATTACAGGGATCCCAGAGAATTTTCTAAATGAAAGGAACAAGATGATGCCATGAAGTGGATTCTTTCCTATGAAATCAGGAATGGAACAGAAATCTGTTGTCATTCTAGCTTGGGGAAGAATTCCTTCCTTACCCACACAGGCATATAAATAAAATGCACCAATACCCTGGAGAAACAGCAGTTTATCAGGAAATGTCCTTATAATTTTGATTTGAAATACATGTAACCTGCTGGTTTGTACAAATGACTGGAATTTGGTTCTACAATCTGACATGACATCCTAAGCTCCTTAAGTTCAGAAGGACTTTCATTCTAGACTTCTATTTTGCAGACCCGTTTTTAAAATTGTAGAAAACTAGTCTTTGAGCTTGATGAATGTACTTTTATCTTTTTGCTGAAACCTGAACTATTCTGAAGTTGAAACGTTGTATTCCATAGCTTTTGACAATGAACAAATGCCTGCTATCTAAAAAGAAAGAAAGAATAATGCATTCTTTTTTCAGTCACATGTATGTATGCTTATGCATGGACATATGTGTGTGGGACTGTGTCTCTGTGGGCATGTGGGAAAACTATCCAAAAGGACTCCTCTGTATGTGAGTGCATCTAACAGTAAAAAGTATGAGGGAAAAGGATTCCAGTGTCATGTGAAGGCAACGTAATAACATTCCTCAGTATCAAGAGGGGCTGAATTAGAACTCAAGTAAACCTTAGCTGAACTAATGCACACGCATTTTTCTTTCCTCATAATTTTGTGTGCAAATTTTCAGTGGAGAAAACCCCCTCAGACTGAGTACATGAGATGTGGAAGTCCAGGTTACTGTAAATTTTGGCACACTATAGGCTCCTACCTTTTGGTATATAATTTTGGTATGTACAAGCTTGTTCTGTGTACTCCTCAGACTGAAACTTTTTTTTTCTTCCATCCTCAGTAATTTAAAATGCTAACCAGTACATATAACTCTAAGTCTGAAAGCATTACATATTTTTTCATAAGGATTTGAGCAGAAGCAGCTGGTCACAGAGACTCTGGATTGCTTGCCATTCATTTTCTTTTGTTTGTATTCCTGTTGAATATTTTAACTGAGGATAGAGGATTTCAAGATAAAAGTTTCCATTCTTGTACAGCACCATTTCAAATAGCCTGGTTTCACAAGAAAAACAGTTATATTTTTTTCCTTAGAGTCACTAGGTATTATCTACATTAAATTACATGCATCTGATTTTAAACAGATAAAAGGAGATTGGTAGGCAAGAAGTTGAATAAGAAATTTAAAGGTTAAATTTTGTGCACAGTCTAAGTTCTGATATAGAGACTGTATGTGTGTGTTCATACATGTGGAAATGTGTTCTTGTGTCACTGAGATAAAAATATATGAACATTAAGAAAAGGAATTGTATTAGCTTTTCTAAATACCTTGTATATTTACCTCAGCAATTATGAAACTACTTAAATAAGACCTCTAATATAAAAGCTTGGGGAAAATACATGTTTAAGTGTATCCAAATCTAGTACAACTGTGAAGCAAAATCCCTTCTCAGATGGGACAATACTTGGAGTGTCTTTAATTTCCCACTTTTCATTGTCCTCGGTGGTCTGGAACTCCTGAATTCTCTTGGAGACGCTATGCATTATTCTTTTTTGTACAGATTTTTAATTACAACAGCCACTAGAAAGAAGCGTGTGCTGTTAGCAGGTCAATTTGCTAGTCACGTAATATTAAACCAGGTGTTGTTCAAACAACCTAATTTACTTTGTGTGCTGTTGTTCCCTGTCTCAGTTCATAATGTTTAGGTGTCTGATGCCGATTGCTAGCAAAGATAAAAATTAAACGTTATTGGGAGGAGGAGACAGTTTCTGCTTTTGTTACCTTGAAATAACTAGTAAGGACAGATTTTCTTTTCCCTTGGTGTGTTTTTATATTGATTTTTTGAAGTGAGTGATACTACATCCTGTCACACCAGCTAGAGACATGGCTGAAATTTTCAGACAGAAGGTGATCTGGAGATGGTACATTTGCAGCTCTTCAGGCTGTTCATGACAGCCTGTTAGTAACAGCCTATCTGCAGTCATTTTAAGCTCATATTGCTTGTGTTCATCGGAGACACCTACAGCACTGATTACTGTTGCATGTTGTCAGCTTTGCTGTGTCAGCATGGAAAAATTCTTTTGATGTTGAAAAAATAGAAGACATTCAGGGTGTGCTTAGCACCATTTGTGACTGCAAGATTTAAAGTAATACCGTGATAGCTTATAAATGCAGGAAGTATTTTTCCCTTTTCCCCTCAAAAAAGTATTTCCTCAGTAGGACTATATACCATTTATGGATGCCTGCAATAACTAGAACAAAGGAACAGCTTTAGAATAGCGTGGAGGTTTTGCAGGGCTTTTTTATACAAAGGTTCTCATTTAACAAGTTCTTGATTGTCAGCATGTATTTTTCTGTAGTTTGTATTAACTAGCCTCATAGCTGCAAGTTCATGAGCTAGAGGAAAACAAGCCCTTTCTCCTACCTCCTACAGTAGGAACAGGCTTCTCCAATTCTTTCCTTCTTACACATGTTGTTTTCAAGTAGCCCTTGCAAATAATGAAAATTTTTAAGATGGAGAAATGTGCTACTCAGAAATGCCTGTGGCTGCCAGCCAACCTATGCAAGACCAAGGACCATGACAACAGCTGGTTAAAGCGGGCCAAGAGGAATGTCAGAACCAAACTCTATTAGAGCACACACTGGTTGGTAAAGTGCCTCTTTTCCTACTGTCAGTGTGGTCTCCTGGTTGGCATTGCAGCAATAAGGCTCAATTAAACCAGTTATTAGATGTAAGTAATAGCGAAGCTTTTAAAGATATTACACATGTATTCTGCATGAGCTTAAAAAAAATATCTTTGCTATGGATATATATGAATTAAAGGAAATAAGAGATAAAAGAAGGTTTGGGTGGGGTTTTTTGTTTGATTGTATATATTTTTTTATTTAACACTGAAGGAATGATCTGTCTCTGATTTATTTCTAGATAGCATTTAAATTTAAAGCATTTATATTTGCATCACTAAAATAAATAAGGGACATCCTACCTAAATGTTAAAATGGAGGTAATTCAGAGGCATGGAACATTATCCTCATAATATAAGAAGGTGAAAATGCTTCTGAGAATGCATGTCAATATTCAGGGAAGGTGTGGAAGGAAATTAATCAGGACTCCTTGTAAATATGTAGCTTGCAGATAAAGTATAGATCCTCTTTTTTTACTTCATGTGTTTTAGACATTTGTTTCGAAGTACTGTTTACTTCCATATGCAGGTAGCTCTATATTGTTTTAAGATTAATAACAGTATTTGTTCTTCATTGGAGACTACAATATATCAGTTAGGATCAGGAATGTTTACCTGACAGTATGCTCATTTAACTCTGCCTACCCCATCCTCACACGCCTCATCAAGCAAAAACCCCCCCAAATGCTATGTTTTCCACATTGCTTGGCAAATGGGGAAAAAAGAATTGGTATGAATTTCCTTTCACTTGCATGATTCCTACAAGATGATTACCCCTATGTTAGGCAATTTGATAGCTAGGCCTTGGTGTCTATTTATGAAGTTTAATTTGTTCCCCCAGACCAACTGTTTCTTGCTCCCCAAAATATGTACAGTCTGGGTATGGATTCTCACTCTGTTAATTTATTACAAATAATTGCTCCCTTTTATTACCTTATTTAAAAGTTGATAAAGTGAAATACTGTGATTTCTAAGTTTGGCTTTTAAATTTTTCTAGTATTGTGCATTTTGGTGGTCTTTCGTATGGTACTTTGCAAGGCAGATGAAAAGTTCTGCTCTTGTGTTCAGAAAAAAATAGTGAAAGGGCTTAAGAATTCTCCTTCCTAATGTGATGGATTTTATTTAATTTTTTATTTGTATTATGTTGGATGATCAGCTTCATAGATGAATTGTGCAAGACATCTGAATCACAGTATTCTGTGTTGTTCTGTCAATTCAGGCTAATAATGCACAAATTAAAACATTGTATGTGAACAACGATGTATTCGGTATACGTGAACATTAATTCCTGACAATTTCCTGCCTCTGTATTGCAGATAACCCAAGCAAGGAGGTACAAAAGTGGCTTAGCATAGCTGGCAAACCCTGTGCCGTGGGTGGGAACGGCCATAGCAGAACACTTATGCTTGAGCTACTTCTAAAGATTTGTCCTGGGTGTCTCCAGCTTACTGTAGTATAGGCATGCATTCAGGCACAGAGACCATGACTACTAAAATAAGACAATTAGGATTTAGATAATATAAATTGAGAATCAAAATGACATTGGAAATGCATTTTTCTTACCAGCCTTTTCAGTGATAATTCCAGGAGGGTCACAGTAGTAGTGTGTGTTTATGGATATTTTATAAATTCATGTGCGTGAAAAATTGCTTCTGTGGCTAAAGTATTAAAATCAGAAATATCTAAATTTCAAATGAAATTCCAATTTATTTTTATTTCCAATTTCTTTCTAATTGTGTACTTTTAGGTGTATGTGTGAATTTCATTCAGCAATACATGCTCTGTGAGTACCTCCGTATGTTTTATTTAGCTTGGGAAATTCTAATCTTTCTTAAGCAGGGTCTAGGGGAATGTTGTTCACTGACCAAGACTGACATTATCAACAAGATTACCATTGAAAGGAGATACAGAAAAAAGCAGGATAGTTGGATGCCTTTTGAAAATATTTGGAAAACATTAATGGGAAAGAAGCTTGATAGGTAATTTTAAAAGATTTAAATCAGCCTGAAGTAATCAAGTTGATTCTTATTTCCCTTTGCCAGCTTTGTGGTTTTGAACATGTAGCTCGCCTCTTCTCCCCCTTCTTGTGATACATACTTCTTAGCAACTTTATGAAATGCCAAGCAGAGATTGCATATGCTTCAGAAATAATGAAACTGAACAAACCCGAAGCTGCAAAGATAAGCTATACACACTGGAGAAGTAATTTATAATTTTTACTAATCTTTTTGGTTACAATATTCTTACAGGGTGGTTGTTCTAATAGCCATACTTTCTTTTAAGGAAAAAAAAAAAATTTGAAATCCTTCTAAATAACATGATAAAAAAACAAAGACGGACTTTTTGTGAAAGCCGAGTTGCAACATGTCTTTCAGGCACTCCTATCTGTCATTAACAAACAGCATACTCTGAACACATTTGCTGCTTTGCCACTGAAGATAAATGAATTAGTAAACATTTTTTAAGTGAGTCAGGATCAAATTTTATCCATTGGTACAATATTCTATAAATTTGTACATGCATTATAGATGAGTGGTTTTGATCCCTAAGCTAAGCATCCAGGCACAAGATAGTCAAGATGTGCAATAGCTATGATTTACTTTGAGCCAAATCATCTCATTAACTTTGTGTTACCAAATGTTACATCGTTGGCTTAAGGCCTGTTTTGAATAGCATGCATAGCTTAATCCATGTGAACAGAAAAAAAGATGGTCCTTATTTTGCATATTTTGAGACAGAGACATAACTTTAGCATTTTGGGCAACTGTTGAAATTATAAGAAACCAAAGTACAGAAAAGGAGCATGTTTGATAGCATAAGATGTGGAAATCTAAAATCTGAAATTTGAAAACCATCTAGCCCAGAACATAGATTACCAGCAACCACAGAGTACCTTAAAGAAGAAAGAGCTGGTACAGTATTCGTAATCCCAACACTCAGAAGAGTTCAGTTATTTTGCAGGGACACCCACTTGTATGGCTCAATAATGAATTTGACAATGAAATGAATAAAACAAAGGAAGGGAGAAATTTTAAAATATGCTGGTAAAAGAATAAATGTGAGACTGCTATGTTTGAATTTTATCTTTATGATGTGAAAGAAATGTACTCCCCTTTTCATAGCCATTAATTCAGAGAAGAAAATATGTCTATGAGAAAGGCTTTGCACTTAGATTGTTTAAATCCATGTGTCATCTACTGATGGAGTGGAATTACAGTCTTTTTAAAAGGTTCTTGGTGCAGTAGCCTGGAGACTGAAATACTCTAGACATCCACAATGTAGATTTAGTACAAGCACTGGAAATGCCACCCCACTCCCCCCTTTATTTTTTTTTTTTAGACAGTGGTCTTCATAATTGTTAGCTTGTCATACAATAACCATACAGTCTTCAGCTTTTCTCTAGAAACTATCTTCAGAGGTTTTTAAGTACTCCTACATACTGCTGAGATTAATGCAGACATGAAATTGGGCATTTCTAAGCTAGCAAATGGTACTGGTGTGAAACTCTTCAGAAGTGTGGTTAGTTATGTAGTCAATCATAGTTAATAAGGAAAATAGTTTTTCTGTAACTATGGTAGTAGATGCAGGACTTGTTCCTGAGAAGCATTTCATTTTTCCTTGGTTGAATGTTTCTTAGAACGCATGTTAAAGAAACACTGCTTATAAAAAGGACACAAAATCCAGAATCGGTATAAAGATCTCTTCTATGCTGTGCTTTATGGAGCAATAACAAAGAATTGCTGTAGCGGACATTAACTTCTGTAGGCCTTAATACTAATGAACCGAATTCCACAGTACTCTACAATTAAAGTGCAACACTGCCTGTTTCTCATAAGGTGTTAATGTTGTAGAAAGCACACTATTCTTATGTGTTAAAAAAATTCAGAAAGATTGCTTTCAACAGCTTGACTCTGTAAACATCTATTACATCTCTCTTTAGAGATAGAAGAATTTTGTGGAGCACGTCCTTGCTCAAGTTAATAATTTTGTCTTTGATTACTAAATTTCATCCAAATAATTTGACCTCCTAATATATAAGGTGATTTTGTGCAGTGACTTTGGCATATCCTAATCACAGCAGTGATGGCTTTTGTATTTGGCATTCTTGAATTTTGATTAATATTTTGAGTGAAAATTAACTACCCTCTGTGGACAAAATCCTCTTTAATCTAAATTGCAGATCTCTGCAGATAAGAGATCAGATTCTATGTAGTGTTGATTAAAAGAGTGAATTTTGACCTAATTGCCTGGAAAGCTGATGCATATGAACTTCAATTTTGTATCAACTGAAATTCAGATTTACATAAGTAATTTTTTTCATAGTCTCAGTACTAACTTGTGTGAGTAGAAATTAATATTTAGAACTAATACCTGCCTCTACATATAATCACCCTAACTTATCTGAAAGCGTAGGACTATCTTGCAACTATTCAATGGCAGAGTTTGACTTAGGTAGCATGCTTTCCTGGCTTAGAGGAAAAACCATCTCCCAGAGTGGCCTAAAACAGATAGGTGCTTAGGAAAGATAAAAACAGAGTCATAGCTGATGAGACTTCCCCAGAACTGTCTCCCTGTTTCTTTAAGTTTGGCACTCTTTTTTAATGGCTTTTTGCTTAGGACATCATTATTTTGGAGGAAAGAGACGGGATTGCTGTCAAATTCTTCATTTTAAGAAGAGACTTTAAATGAATCTCAGAAACAAATGGAACTTTTCATACAGAAGAAAGATGGCAAGTTTGTTCTGTTTTACCTAAAAGACATTTCAAGCTAGGTATTGTTCAGTGAGTATGCTTTGTCTCCTGTAACGTTAAGTCCGGTCTGCATTTTAGATGCTAAATTCAGTTACGTATTTTCCAGCTTATTGCTTGTAACTTAATAGAAATGTTTGTGGCTACGATGCTAATTTGGGAACCAGGAAAGACAGGACAAGTTCCCATACTTTGGGTACTTTAGCCTGAGTCATCAGTGGATGGTTAGTGTGCATTTCTGAAATCAGACAGGTAGCTCCATCTTACAAAGATATGGGTCTTACATGCTGATGAACTGCTCCAATTCTCAGGACTAAGTGATTGTGTATGTATTTTGCTGTACAAGGGCTGAAATAGCCTTTCAGGTAAGCTGTGCAATACACCGCCAGATACACTGAGGTCCAGTATGCATGCTGCTTCTTCAGCCTACATGAAAACAAGTGTGGTTAAGGAGCTGGCCTGTAAAAGGGCCCTTCTGGACCGGCAGTGACTTAAGTGGAAATCAATACAAGTACAGATGCTGAAGTATCATTTCTCTTCCCTTTATGCAGCATGTCCTCATCCCCATAGCCATAGGGAACGGAGGGCTGACAACAGAAAGTAACAATAATTCATGTGTCAATATCTATTTAAGTTGCAGAGCTCTCAGAGTACACAACCTTCATGTGCTCACATAGCTTCTAGCACAGCAGTATATATGTCAGGTCACTGCGTGCCTCTAATACCAAATAACGGTTTAAAGCATTGTGGTCTGTACTTTGTTTTCAGTGAATATTTCTGTGTAAACCTACTGAGCTATAACAATATTATTCAGAGCACATCTAAATAATTCTACATTCAGAATACTTATTTAGGAGAAAGGGTCTTTTTTTCATGAGAGGTATATATACAAGTGTTCTCCTGACATCTGATGGAAAAGCTGGTGGGTGTAAAGGTTTGAGTATTTGCCAAAGTAATTGACAGAGTATTTATCTTCTAACCAGTTGTTATAAGTTGGAGAGGATTTTACTGTTGTGTAATTTATGACTTAGAAACAGAGGGAAAAAAATCTTTCTAATCTTGCTTTTCAAATGAGGTGATCATCCACTGTGGAGCAGTGTGCCTGAAATACAACCAGCTGCAAGATACATACATTTTTTCAAAGGCTGGAAATCCAAAATTCCATTGCATAATTCACTGCTAACAAAACCTCTTGATTATCTTCATTATCTACTATTATTTTTTTAAATCTTCATTTTGTAAAATGGCTCGTAATTTAACCTTAAAATTTGCCAGTTCTGCCTATCAGAGACAGACTATCTTATCTGGAAATGAGTTAACACAATAGTCTTTACTCTTTATTATTTTGAAAGATTTTTAAATTTATTTACTAAATCTGACAGCAGTGCAAGTATTTGTATGAGTTTGAAAACGACTGTGTTCTGCTAAGAGGAGAAAAATGCAACCTAATCCTCTTACGCTAATTGAATGGGAAGGACGTTACTGGCTTTCAGCAGTATTTCATCACTGGGAAGAACTTGTGCAATTTCCAGGCTCCTGTTCTGTAGTTTCACTGCAGAAAAAAAAGTCTATAATAGCAATACCTAATTGCTATGTTTTAGTAGGTACTGCTTATGGGGAATGTGTCAATTGTTAATGCCTGCAAATCTCACTTCTGTTGAGATTTGACTCATTAAAATGATGCTGTCAACCCTTTCCTGTAACCTGTAAAGAAAATTTCATTTTTTCCTATGATACATGAGTGCCCATGAAACTGTTCACAGGGCTTCAAGGTCAATAGTGATAAAAAGAAGTCTTCTGGAAGAGTTACTATAAACCGAGAATCAAGAAGCTGTAAAATTTGAGTGTAAGTGGCTGGGTGTGAACTGCTAACCTGATAGTTAAGCCCTGACTTATTAGAAAGTTAAGCATCTCCATTTTCTTGTACAAATGAGGCCTTTCCAGTGACTGACCTCCACAGCTACCATAAATTGACAGTCTGAATATTCGAGCCACCTTGTCCTCCAGCCTTTCATTGAGTGGATGCTCTTGGAGTAAAGTCCTTGAACAAATTGATGTCAATAAAAGCAAAAAAGTTCAAGAGATATTAAAGGCATAATTCTATAATATTAAAATAACAACATAGCCTCTCTGTAAATGAAATTGAGCCAGGATGAGAGTTAGCGGTAGTTGTTCAAGAAAGCACATTTTCTCAAAGAATAAATAGAGTGGAATACAGTTGTATTAGTAAGAGTGCTGTACGTTGTTAATGTGCAGTTCACATGCACTTTATGTGCATAGGAATGTACACACAACAGCTAACAGCACTTAAAAACCATGTGTCTATTGAAGATGCGAAGTGTTGCCACAGTACATTTATGATCTTTATGTCAACTCTGAAAAGCTGTTTTTTACATAGCCACAGTTTCCCAAAAGTTGTAAAGAAAAAAGCTGATTTCAGATACACAAATCTCAGGAATATATGTGGTTGCTGTATTTCAAGTGGAACTGGATCTGACAAAATGGAATATTTTTATTATGTGCATTTAATGATGAGGTGGGATTAGCTAACACTACCTTATCCCTGTCTGATACTATTAACACATACATGTATTCAGTTATATAAATACTCAGAGTACTTAAATGATAATGTTTAAATGGCAAGATCACCATTTTTTAAAGAAAAATATATGGGCACAAAGAACAACAGGCATCGCATCACTATTATGCTGAGATCTTATTAGAAATATAATTTGGTGCAGGGGCAAGTATTCTCACTGACTGGTTGGGACATTGCTGTCTTGGTGTACGTTGAAACCAGAAAAATAGCAATTTCTCTGATGAACTAACTCATCTTTCCAAATTACTACTTATACCTGTGTAGATACTAGTACCTATACCAACGTATATGGGAGATACTACAAATATACAAGCACATATAACATGCATGACCTCTTAATGAAGCCTTATTTGCATCAAAGAAAATGGGAGGGTTAAACTGGGTGTCTGAAACCTAGTTTCCAAAATTAAGCTTTTCTAAGTTGTGATGAACTAAAATTATTCTTGCATGTGTTTAAGCCTATTTTACCAACACCCATGGAGTTCTTCTGTATCTATGTGATAACAACAGAGTGCAAAGCTTGCACTCTGGCAAGCCTGGTTCGTGCCAAGTTCAATAGAACATGTTTTCATTGTAGCCAATAGTAACCTCAGGTCTAGTTTAGTGGGATCAAGAGTCCAGAACTCAGTGCAAGGAATACCTTAGATTCCCAGAATTCAGAGAGCTGTCTGTCAGTGTAGCCTGCACCATAGCAAGTGGGAGCTTTCTACTAAAAGCATAGCTTAGATTTGTGCTCTTGGGGAAGAGAATCTCATGGAACGAAGAGATTTTATGTTTCTTCCTACTGTGAAGGCACTCTTTTTGCAATATTTTTTTTCTCTAACAACACGAACATTTGGAATTTACACATCTTGTCAAAAATGCTAGTCTCTCACCTTTGAGGAAGTCCTCAAATCCTGTCTCACCTTTAACTGTAACCCCAAGTCACTAGTCACTGTATAGGTTTGATAGTTTTAAAGGCTCTTGTAGGAATTTTCCTACAAGAAACCTTTTTTCCAATTTCTATTCAAAATAAATTTTATCACACCCTTGCACAACATTTCTTACTGCACAGTACATCATTCAATCCATTTCAAAACACTGAATTTTTGTAGACACAGAGGAAGAATTCTGCATGTTAAACACTTCAGGTGGAATCATTTGGTTTTATTACTAAAGTATAGTTAAAGCTACATTAGGGGCCAAATGAGTAAGTTTTTTCTCAGTGGTTCTTCAGTAACAGTCTTTTCAAAAGTACACCAGTATATAAAGGTGAGAAGAAAATGTTAATAAAACAGCTGGCAGAACTACATTAAGTTATCAAAAATATTGTGTTAGACTTAAGAGTTTGAAGAAATGGCAATAGGTGATGTTGTTGCATGTCAGTTGTGCAAGGCCAGATGCTGTTAAGTATGGATTTTTACAACTGGCCCTTTTGACCTCAGTAGTTTTCCCACAGATAAATATAGCTGCCTGCCAGTTCGGTGTCTGTTTGGTCTTGTTTGAATTTCAGTAGTGTGGCTTCCCATAGTTGCATTAGCACTGCCTCGTGTTATGCTTACAGCAATCTGTTATAATTTCGGGCTAAGTCAGTATAGAAACTGACCTTGTTTTTGAGATTAAAATATTTCCCAGGAAATTGCAAGATGTACATAAGAAGCATACAAATGAGCAGGAGATAGAAAGATTGCCAGAATTCTGAGTAGTCTCCATAGTCAGCAGAAAGTTACTCTGCAAAGCACTGTACACCTTTGTATAATCCATTCCAGGACAGCCTAAAAATTCTGCCAGAGCTCTGGAGGAACTGCAAGTTGTCTTAGTGTCCAGAATGTGTTTTAATTGAATTGGCATTTATTCTTTATGCATTATTATGTTACTATATGCTTTACTTTTTCCTTATTCCTGGATTTCTGTCCCTTATTCCTAAACATCCTATACTTTTCCCTTATTCCCTGTAAATTTGGAAATATGGTAATCATGACAAGATATTAATTTTAAACTTGAAGATTCTGCATAGCTATCAATGGACAATTTGCATGCAGGTAGAACATTCATTGCTTAAAACTGATCTCTTGGAGCACAGCAGCCACAAGAATAGGCTATAAAAATCTTATTTCTTTAAAAAAAATCTTATTAACTTTAGAGGCTCATCTTATTCTGTTGAATGAAAATATTATGCTTCTGTCCCTCCCACAGTTTAAGATACCTATAATGAGGTTATGTTTTTGTGTGGTTTTTTGTATAGCAGGCATAACACTGCAAAACTGATACCTGTACAGAAATCTTTACTCAACTATATCATGTTACAGGTTTAGTATCCCTCTTTGAGCTGTGGAGTTAAACTCTAAAGAATGATTAAGCCACATCAACAATAAATGATAATTAAATATGTGATGACATATTAAGTAAGGATTATTACTTTGGTGGGAAATAGCTAATATTTTTGATTATAAAAGCTACATTCAATTGGGATATATGCTCAAGAATACGAATTTCTGCAATGCCATAGGATTTTACACTGTCTTTAGCATGTATTTGTCTGTTCTACTTTTGTGTTTTTACTTTTAAATTCTGTTTTCATTTCTGATAGTTTCTAATTATTGAGCACTTTTAGAATGCCATTTACAAGGCAATTATTGCATTTTAAAGGGTTATTAAACAAAACAGAGCAAATATTATATACCAGGAAAAGAAGTGCAATGGCAGTTCAGAATGTACAATTGTGTAAAAATAGGAAAAAAGTCATCTCAGAAACCTCTTGATATCATCTGATGAGTAGCATGAAAGTAAGGTTTCTAACGTATAGAAAAGTAATTGTAAAGATTTTACTTTCATGTGCAGTGATGAAACACTTTGAAGACGCTGAGAGATCACATTGATGTGGTTTAACAGGAGCAAAAGACATTCCTTTGCAGATTATCTGTTGTTTATCTTTGGTTTCAGGGTGAGGAGGAAGTGTACATTAGATATGTCTGCTCAATATATGCTGTTAATTTCCTCTCATGTATACACACATCTCATTCTACTCAGAATGCAGCCTGCTTGCTCAGAAATTTTTGTTACAGCAAGTTAGTAACTCAGGACAGTCTGCTCCATTTTAAAAGCACTGCCTGTGGATTCAGGGATATGTATTTTGGAAATACTAGGCTGTTGAGGCATCTAGTATAATGCAGCTGTTGTAGCTTTAATCAGAATTTCTGCAAGGCTACATCTGAAATAATAACAGCATACAGAAATATGCATTTGATATCTCAGAACTTTAGTTATCACTAAACTATCAGTTGTTAAACTAATGAAATAAGCATAATAGTGAGTAATAATGGATATATAATTTTGCTTCCTATTTGCCTGTTCAGTGATCTCCTCCCCCCCCAAATTAATACATGGTGTGACTACCTCAGATTCACAGTAGACACAGCTGAGTAATCAGTGAATGATAAGAGAAAAATTTTTTGCCATAGCTGTGCAGGAAGGCCCTAGTGGCTACTCCAGAGATAACTAGCATGTCATGTATTTTAATGCCATCTATTTTTAGATGCTTCTCATTCTCACTTCCATGAACATTTTCCTAGTTTCTTTAAAATTAATTATTTCTGTGTGCTTCCCATGCAAATCTCTTGCTGTTTTCTAATTATAGAATCATAGAATGTTTTGGGTTGGGAGGGACCTTAAAAGATCATCTAGTTCCAACCCCCCTGCAATGGGCACGGACACCATCCACTAGATCAGGTTGCTCAAAGCCCTATACAACCTAATTCCATGTGGTGTTTATGTTAAGCATATTGAAATTATATTTAGATGATAAAAATGAAACTCTGAAACACTAAGTAGCACTAAATTTATAGCTACCTTTAGCTGTTTCACCTCTTGGACTATCCCAGCTGTGCTTTGAACAAAGCAGAAAGCAGTTGGTATAAACCAATATGTAATTATAAAATTACAAAATGTATGTACACTGTGTGAGGGTGATGAGTTAAGGTTAAAAGAAAGATTATGAATCTGGAACTTAACATGTTGCTACTACAATTAACATTCACAGTGGTTATGGTATGAGCTAGAGGCACAGGGGGAACAGACAGTCTTCTCTGCAAAAGGTGTGTTTTGGTGGTGTTCTGGCTTGTCTATTCAGAGGGTGTAAAGTACTTTCTGTCCTTTGGACTTGAGGGGGCCCCAGCCTTCCATCTGCCCAGCGGGGAGATGGGAAACTGGGTCTTGACAGAAGAGGCTAAGAAAAAAGTATTGGAAGGCATCTAACTACAGTGTTGCTTTTGTAAAAAAATTTTTTTTTTACACGGACTGTCAACATTTTCTACAGACACTCATGGAAAAGAGAGAGATTAATATAGGGTAATTTTGAATGGAATTTCACAAGAAAGGAAAATGCATTTCTAAAGCTTGAGAGGTTTCTGCTTGCTGCACGCAACTGTGCTTTAAAAATATTTTTTCTTATTTGAAGCTTGCTGGATTTTATTTTAAATGAAGGAAAAAATGGAAAATTCAAATAGCAGTTGCTGTTAATTCTATACACATTTTCTTTTGCAACGGTTATTTGAGCTCATGATGTAGAAGAGCTCAAGTATGTGAGAGTAGAAATATCTTAAAATAAATAGCAAGAGCTCATTTAAGACTTGTTTGGCTTCTTTTAGCCCTCTCATTCCTGTTGGGGGTTGGGATGAAAATTCTCTTGAGAGGATGAGAAAATAGAAAGGATTGTTAAGGGCATTTAGCAAGAGCAAACAAAGTGGAAATTCATGTCTAGTTAAGCTTTAAACTTCCTGAAAGTGTACTAAATTGTTAACACTGACAAAACACTTCAGGTTTATTCATATATACTGTCTACTTCTTGATGTTTATTTTCTAAATGGCTTCTAACTATTTCAGTCATGTTTTTCTGCAAAAAGTCATCTTAGGCATTTAAAAATCCTTCATCAAATGTATTGTTCATGAATGACAACTCATTGAAAGAAATACACTCCCCCATAAATTCAGTGTCCTCTCTAATTATCTTTGAGTTGCTTGATAGTGTTCATAAAACGGGTAGATGTGGCGCTTCAAGACATGGTCTAGGGGTCAGGGAGATGTTCAACGAAGGCTGGACTAAAAGATCCTAGAGGTCTTTTCCAACCTGAATGATTCTATGATTTTTAAAAAATTGTCAATAACACTGTCAAACAGTGACATGTGTCTGCAAGTTTTCTTTACTGTGGCTTACCTAAATACTTGTATTCATTAAGAGTTTTAATAAAGTATGTAGAAAGCTTTAAAAGGCAGAAGTGGCATTCACAAGACCAACTTAACTGCTGGCTTAGGCTGTTAGTATTGAGATTGGTGTTCTGTACACAGACAAATGCTAGACTTCAGTCTAGTTTTCAGTCTCAAGTTTCACAGTAGAAAAATCAGATGTCAGCTGCTAAAAAGTCACCTCCTTAACTGAAAGTATTCTTTCTGGTATATTTCCACAAATAGATGAATGAAGATATTTCATTTGTCTATAAATAACTAACTGACTGCGAGTGAGACATCAAGTCATGGAGACTAGACCTTAACAGTACCACATGTCTCGATTTGTCAGAGTGGGAAGGGACAGGGTTGGGTTGAGGAAATTGGCCATCTAAGACTTGCAGGTTCCAACAGCACACCTGAATCATCTGGCCACAAAAATCCTAGAGAAACAGGCATTTTGGGATATTTGGGAGCATGCATTGAGCAAAAGACATGCATGCATTTGACTGTATTTCCAGGTATTTCCTCCACATTCAGACCTAACATCCTGGACACAGAAGTATCAGTTCTGCTTATGTCCTAATAAAGAACTGAAAATTCTGTCCTAGGTCTTTTACCTCTCTGAAAGAACAAATTGTGCTTTTGTAGTTTTTTTGCTTGAAGTTCAAAGGCTTTAGAGAAAAGGGCTAGACATTTTTAACCAGCATAGCTAATAGTTAGTGTCAGGTTGTGTCAACCTTACTCAGAGCAGCACTCCTCAAATTTTAATAAGAATTAGATGCCACTCAGAATGGCACAACATGACCCTGATTTAATGACATTGTTGTAGTTGTTCTGATTGTAGGACATAGTCTTCTTGTTTCCATATACAGATGCTAGAAGATCAGTGTTACACAGGCTCACACTGTGTATGGAGGACCAACATAGAATCATTTGGAAGAGACCTTTAAGATCATCAAGTCTTTTAACCCAGCACTGCCAGACTACCACTAAACCATGTCCCTCAGCACCACATCCGTATATCCTTTAAATACCTCCAGGGATGGGGTGACCACCACTTCCCTGGGGAGCCTGTTCAGTGCTAACATCCCCAGTCCTCATTTGCTATATGCCCTTCTACCTTTCCTTCATTAGATATATCGTACTCCTTCTCCAATCAGTATTCACATGCTTAGTGTGCTGTGAGTTACACAGGTGGATCAGGGTTCCTATGAGAGGAAGGATACCTGCTTTTAGAAGACTTGGCAGATCCTGGCCTTTGCATCTGGAGCTCTGCATGGTAAATTCTTATGGTCTGTAGAGTCAGATCTACTGACAAGTGAACGTGAAGTTAATGCAGTTTGGCCTTGGGGAATCAAATGACTGCAGAATCTGACATAGTCATGGCAGGCTCATGTCCTGTTACCTGCTTATTAGAAATTGTAGTTCACAATTCATCTTGGCTGACTTACCAGATGGGAGTCCATTAAGTCTTCTGTAATGGAACCCTACTGAGAAATACCATTGGTATTTCTCTTCTCTACTGAGAAATTGAAGTTAGAGTTTTTCCACTCTAACTTACCTGTTTATTGGAAAAGAGACTTGTATAATTAAAGTCATGCACTCATGAATTTTCTGATTGCAGTTCTGTTGAAAAATGCTGTTATCTCAGAGCTGTGCTGAGTAACTTGGTAAATACAGCTGTTCTAAACTTATGTCTGAATTAGAGGGGTTAGGTTTTTTTTAAATAGGATGTATTGATTTCGAATGTATAGTGCTAACATGGAATAGCTCAAGTCAGCATGGCATTGAAAACATGGCTCAGCAGCAGAGAAGCAAGCCTGTAGACCATATGTGCTATAATCTAGCCTAACAGTAAATTGTGTTGCAGTGCTTATGTTGCAGTTACGTCTGAAGATTACTTACAAAGCCTAGAGAGTTACATCTTTTTAGAACTAATTTAATACCACCAAGATGTACTGGCTATTTTGGGAAATTAGGAGGTATTGAACAATTAGAGGGAAGCAAAACTTGCATGGGAATTTTGTCAAAATGGACAAAAGATACAGGTACATGGAGTGTGAGAGAAAGAAGACTGAGAAGTAGATGAAGGAAGGATCCTGGTGAGGAGTAAGCACAGGCAAGGGGCTTTCCAAAATAAAGCGAGTATATCAGATTGAGGCCATTAAAACTCTTAAGTTCACTTATAGATTGCAAAAGCAGGGCTCAGAAGATCATTTGGCTGTAGTTAAGCGTGCAGTAGTACATGTTTGTTGCCAAGAGAAGCTAACAATCCCTACCAACCCACAATCGCTTTAGATCACTGCATGCTAAATCAAAAACTGTCAGAGAGCTTGTTTTGCTCCCACTAGAATGCTAGTCAGCTTATGAATCAAGTTCATATGTGAAGCAGTTCTTTAAACACAGCCAGGAATATTATACTGGGTATCACGGAGTATCACAGCTATCACTCTGGTTGGAAAAGACCCTCAAGATCATTGAGTCCAAACATTACCCCAGCACTACCACATCCACCACTAACCCTGTTCCCCTGTCTCCACATCTTCACATCCTCAAAATCTCAGCAAGAGTAGTGGTTCAGCCACCTCCCCAGACAGCTTGGCCCAGTGCATGACAACCCTTAAACCATGTGTCTGAGGGGGTTGTCCAAATGCGCCTTGAACATTGTCAGGTTTGGTGCTGTAACTGCTTCCCTGGGGAGCCTATTCCAGTGCTCCACCACCCTCTGGGTGAAGAACCTCCTCCTAATATTCAACCTAAGCCTCCCTCAAAACATTTTCCTACCATTCCCTCCGCTCCTGTCATTGGTCACCAGAGAGAAGAGATCAGCACCTGCTCCACCAGCCTCTCTAGTGTGGTAGCAGTAAGCTGCAACGAGGTCTCCCCTCAATCTCCTCTTCTCCAGGCTGAACAGACCTAGTGACTTCAGCCATTCCTCATATGCATCCCCTCTAAACCCTTCACCTCCCTCTGCAGTGTTGAAAGCCTCATTCAAAACTACAGCTGCAAGTGTGGCTCTCCATGGACAGCAAGCATAGGCACAGTGGGCGATGCACTAGCTGGGAAGCAGGGTGCCAGCAGGGAGCTGGGGACTGATAAGCAAGGTCAGGCATCTGGGTGAGTACAAAACCCAGTCCCCACTACAGGGGAAGGAGAGTTAGGGCAGGGAGGAACTGTTTAATAATATCGCAGTATGTAGGATTTTATGTAGTATGGATAGATCACGATGATATTTCCTTTTAAACAACTCTTCTGAATGAGGCCATCTCTGGGGTGGAAGAGGTCGGGGTGAAGGAGGCGCTGGGCAGAAGGAAGCGATGAGAGTGGTATGGGGATTAGTTGTTAAGATGCTCCTCACAATTTCCTCCTGTGCTGTATGTAGTCACCTTTAGGCACAGGCTGGGATGAAGAGGAGTTGCCAGGAAATATTACTCTTTTGTTTTGGATTGTTTTGTTTGTTTGGTTTGTTTTGGTTTTGTTTGTTTGTTTGTTTTCTCTGAAATAAGGATTCCCTCTTTAGTTTGTGATCTGAAGACCTGGGTTGGAAAATCAGGTTCCTGGTGTTTTGCAGAGAGCCTCAAAACAAGATTTAATAAAGTCACATGCAGAGTGAATAGCTGCCTAGAATTAGTTTCTTAGAAATACCTTAATCATTCACTAGGATATAACCGAAGTGCAACCATTTCACTGGTGGTATGCAAGCTGATGTATGGTGTCTGGAAGTCAGATTCCTGGTTTTGCCCACACCATACCAAGAAGACAAGGGAGCTAACAGCTCTGAGGGATCCCAGGCAGGTTTGGGACCTGGTTTCTGGCTCCTGTAACTTCCTGCACAGCACAAAATTCAGGAGTTCAACCAAAACAGAACCTGCATTTCTGGCCTAGCACATGGAAGAATCTCCTGAATGGAATGGGAGAAGGTACAGGGTTGAGGAGTGGTAGGGTTGCAGGTGTGTGAGCATGCACCATTTGGAATCAAATTGAGACAGGTCCTCTCCTGCATATGGGTATGACTCAATATTGAATTAGGAGCCGCCCATGACACTGATGCTAATTGCTGCCATGAGTGTTGCACATGCAGATAAGAGCAGGGCATTTCTGATTTTCAAGTACTACACTGCAGAAACTTAAAACCCTTCTCTCCAAATGTGCCTATTTCCTGACACACTTGTTGTAGGGGTAAAACACTCATATCCACATCTCAAACAGGGAGCAGTGCTCAGAGAAACTGAGGCCCAGAGTCCCCAGGGAGAGCTAGGGAGTTTGGAGGACAACCGTCTCAGCACATGCCATGAGGTGGGAGCACTGTGGTGGGGCAGGTAGCATACCTGCCTTTTGGGGTTGTGCAACACCACATGAGTCACAAGAGTGCACTGGAGGCAGAGAGGAATTATAACCGAAGCCTGCACAGAAATCTACTTTTGCCTTCATATAAAACTTAAAATAGAGTAATTGTCTGCAACATACTAGCCCACTTACTTGTCATGGCGGCTCTCAAGTAGCATTGTATATTGTTTCTACTGCACGTATACGTACAAAGCAGGCAAATTTTTTCAAATCTTTGGAGGAAACACTGAAGGAAACAATTTCTCCCAGGATTACCTCACAGAGTTTTACCTTGCACGTGTATTTCTTTTGGATTATTCATCTTGTTTCCCTTCAGTATGTGAATCCATAGGAGTTTACAGCTTTTTGCACTCTCACTCACTGGATTAATCTCAATGGATTAGATGTACAATGCATTAACTGTAATGCAGGCAAAAATTATATAACAGTGTTCATGTAGTGAGGAGTGGCCTTAGAGTTCAGGCAGCTCGAATTCAGATATCACTGCACTGCACAGTTAATAGCATCAAGTTCTTCCTCTTCTTCTTTCCTACAATTACCCTGCATATATAAGAGTTTCTCATACACAGACCACCAACAGCTCTCTACAGCATCTCTGGTGCTTTCAGTAGCCTCTGGGATGCCCCTCACAGCTAGATGCAGGGAGAGGCCAGCAGAGAATTGCACACTTGAGTGAATAATCTCTGAGCCCTCTGCAAAGTCATATGACACCCACTGAAGCTGAACATTTCCTTTACCCTGGGGAATTTTAAAGAAAGCCTGAGGCTACATGTCTTTAATCAGTTGAGCTGCTCTAGCAGCCTGCTGGCTCTGAAAGGGGTGCTTTTATCCCCCATCCCCTTCATTTTGTGGCTACCCTTCCTTCCATTACTTTATTTGACTCATTACCCAAGAAGATAGCCATCTGTGTTCTATTTCCTAATTATTTTTCCTCTGGGCTAACAAGCTCTGAATGCTAATGGAGCTGGAAGATAGCACCAGGAGTGGGATGGGTAGTGAGGAACAGAGCAGGGGATATACAAATGGTCTCCTTGGCAGGGGCAACCTGGGGAGCAGCTCAGCCCCTGCAGTGGGATCATACCCCTCTGGTGCTGTCTGGCGCACAGCCTGGCTGCCTCTAGAGGAGCACCTACTTCCCTGGTACTGGTGCAGGCTCTTGGCAGACTCCAGGGTGAGCCAGCCACGGACCTTAACTGAACAGGTGATTTATATAACATAAAAGATGAGCAGCTTTTTCCAGCCATCATCTCCTGAGCAAGCTAGCTGTGGGGCTGGAGAAAAGCCCGGCCAATTCAAGGGAGCAGGCAAGAAAAGCAACCAGGTCCAGCGCGGTCTCCAGGAAGGCTGAACAACCACCTCACATGTAGCTTCCCCTAGTCTTGCTTCCTAAGGGAAACCTACAACAGACTTTCAAAAGATGAGCCTAAAATCTCAAATATCTAATTCTGCAGACTCTAACGATTGCAGACTCATTTTATGCATTTCACAGAACAACAAAATTTGCTCCCCACACACTTCAGGGTGCCACAGGTGCTCTCACGGCATTGCTTCTCCCCTTGGCAGCTGGCCCTGCTGTCCCAGAGATATGAAGCATGAAGCTGATTGAGTAGGAGTTCGAGGATGAAATTTGTCATTGAGCAGCAGTCCCCACCCAGGCTGCCCTGGAGCTTTGTTCAGGGCTAGAGAGGAGGTTGCGGAAATACGGTCTTTCTGTTGGCAGAAAGATAATGGTCTTTCTGCTTGGTCTGTTGGGAGCAGTGCCTTTTCAACAAACCTTATCTCTCTGTGTGTAAGTAGTTATGCAATGTTCAAAGAAGAGGCTTGAATGATGCAGAAAGCTGAGTTTGCTAATGAGAATAGGTCCGATTGCACAGCAGATGTGTGATCATGCTGGGGAGCCAGCTCCAAGCACAGCCTTTTGGGGAGAGTTGGCAAGGAGGGGTACCTTGTTAGCATGGCTGAGTCAGGACCTTTCTTTGTGTAGGTACTCTGTTTGGTCACCGGCTTTAGAGTAAAATAGCTTTATTTTTGTTTCTTAACATGATGAATACACTAGCTCAAGGGTAGAGATTTGGTTGGATCCCGGGATTGCTTCTGTTAGTCATGAGGCATTAGGCTGTAAACAGACACAATTTTCTGAAGACATTTTTGAAGCTGCAGAACCTCCCTAAAGGCAGATGTATGCGACTCTTCCCCAGCATGCAGTTATGAGGCAGAGGGTTAATTTGTGCAGCCATAAGGAGGAGGTCCATGTACCTACGTATCATGTTTAGAAAAGATTGATACCAGCTATTATTTTAAATGCTGGTGATGCAACAAAAAGCTTATTGTTTATGTCTGATTGTAGGAATGACAGCTATTCATAAGCTGCTCTTGTGGACAGATTTTCCTTATCAAACACAAGCAGTCAAATGTTGTGAGTCAGTATCTTCCACCTTATTCCCCATCCCTCTCCCAAATTAGAAGTCACTTTAAAAGAGTTTATTAAAAAGTGGCACTGGTTTCTTATCTCAATTGCCTTCTGATTTTTGAATGCTTACACTACATTTTCACACTTCGCTTCAAACTACACTGATTTCCTAAATGAACATGATTGTGACCCAGAGCACTGAAATTTTAAAAAGATGAAACAATGTATTTCCAAAGAGCCAGCCCCACTGGCTTCTACCTTATAAATACTCTAGAAGGTCTCAGGGAGCTTCTCTTCTTACCACCACCTCACCCCAGTGCTGTGTGTCTGGGCTTAGGGCAGTTACAAGCCTTCATCCCAGCAGTGGTGACAGTGTTGTCTCATGTTCCATGTCCAAGAAAATCCAACACCTGAGTTCTTTCTCATATGTAGTCAAAAGAGTTGCCTGACGCTGATGAGAGGGCCTTGGTGATGGTATCTGCAGGCACAAACGGCACTTACCTTCTGGAAACAAAGTCTTAGTCCTCAGGTGAGAGAGGGACAAGGGGATTAGTTGAAAAGGAGAGAAATGCCTGATTATAGGTGGTCTTCAAAGGGCAGAAAATATGCTAGGATTAAGTCAAATGTGAAGGGTTCAGGGAAGAGCTGACATGGAGGGGACTGGTGGGACAGCACTGTAACTTTATTATTGCCTTTACCCTTTGGGGCCCATAACTAACACCTCAGGAATTACGCACAGTCTGCTGTGAGCAGACTATCAGAGCAGTGCTGAATCTCGACCTGAGCTACCACATCATCCAAAACCTCTTTTAATTCAAGAGGGCTGTCTGACCAGGGGACACCAGGAAGCTCCAGTGTCCTTCCTGCTCCTGTGTAAGTGTCTCTAAGGCCAGAGGCGATTTCCCTGCTGGGGTCAGAGTGTGTCTCAGGGAAGGACACTTGGGTGGATGTTAGCCCCAGGGGTGTGATTGGTCTCAGCCCATCTCTGACATGCTGTTTTGGATGCCCTGGGCCTGCTGCAGCTGGTGTGGTGCAGGTGCTGTGAGGGAACCTGCAGGCTGCAGTGTCTGGTGCTGAGTATGTCCCAGCCCTGAGCTCTTCAACATACAGTGAGGGCAGGAGGGATATAATAGCCCCCAGCAAAGACTGCCTAGGGGGAATAGTGGCCTCCTGTCCTCCTGTCTGCTGCAGCCTCATGGGAGGTACACATCATAGCTGTGATGTTAGCCGGGAGCAGCAACTGTGATGTGTGGTGCCATAACAGAGGGCTGACCCATGCATGAGGCCATGGAAGCAGAAACTTTACCATCCTGGCACTGCCCTGGCAGAAGCACCACTTGTCCCCTGGGCATGGTGCTGCAGGAGCTGGGGACCACCACTGGCCCTGTCACAAGGTGTGGGACCATATATTGTGGGCAGCCCCTTGAAGAGGAGATGACACAGTTGTCACCCTGGAAGCAGGGAGGGCAAGGAGAGCTACCTCTCAGGGCCGTTTGGCTGCTGGGGCAGCAGGGAGAGATGCCAGTGCCAGGGGTAGCAGGTCTGTCCAGTCCTCGTTCCTGCTGAGGGCTCAAAAGAGGCCTGTGGAGCTGAGAGGAGAGAGGATGATGGGGGCATCAGGTGGGGTGAGGATGGGTGTTGTGTCTGATGTGGTCTCTTCAGCCTCGCTCTCCATGTCCTCCAAGCTCTCGCCCACAGAGGGTATGATCTGCACCACCTTCTCCTGGAAGTGCACTTGCTTGCGTGGGGCTGGCAGGGCTGCTGCTTGTGCAGGAACTACTGGGGCCAGGCTCCTGTCCTTGCTGCCCTTCAGGATGCTCTTCATGTGGCCCAGCAGTGAGCGATGCTGCTCCCTCTGTGCCCCATGGAAGGTGTACGTCTGCTCAGTGTCACCAGCAATGGTGGGGGCCGCCACGGTGGCTGAAGGGTCAACATACTGGCCTGCTTGAGGATGCGTCTCTTTGTGCCCTTCGCTCTTCCTCCTCTTGCTCAGCACGAAGTAGGCCAGGGCGGTGAGCACCAGCATGGACCCTGAGGAAAAGGCCATGTTGGCTAAGGGCTGAGGCAAGGCAAAGAACTCACCAAGCAGTGATTGATCTAGCTAGCTCAGCACCCCACACATCCCCACCCATGATGAACTATGCTCCTCTTCCATCTGCACTACTCCCCACCCCAGCATGGGCTCCTCACCAGGGATGGTGACATGCCAGACAAGGACGGGATGCAGGAAGCAGGCCACTGAGAGCAGCGTGTACCCCAGGAACTTCTGGAAGCTCCCTGGGCGTCTAGCTCGCTTCCACCAGGCCTGTGCCAGGGAGTCAGGCTCATATCTGGGGAGAGAAACAGAGGTCCTTGTGGGATGGGGCACCAAGTGCATGGCAAGAAGATTTCAACCTACCTGTCACCCATCTATATGGGCAGATGCGCACTTTGATTTTCTAGGATATTGGTGTGTTGGTCAGAGAAGGTAAGCAAAGCATGAGCCTCTCCCATGGGGAGAAGAGGCCAGGGATTACATCTGCCAGAGGTCAGCATCTCAGGGCATATCTCCTTGGTGTGTTTGCCCACTTGGCCACTAGCTGAGTGCCTATTAGCTGGAGTAAGGTGTTGCCTCCAAACTATCACGGTTTTTGAGTTTATGCTAAAAGACAGCAGAAATGCTCAGCCTCTGAGAAGGATAAAATAATTTTCTACATTTTAACTAAAACATCTGTGCTGTATCTAGGAAGGAGTTGCAGCTCACCCTGGGGATCTGGCTCTACCCTCAACCCTGGTCCCTTGCAGGGCTTCATACTGTGTTTTAAGCAGATGCTGCAGACAAGGGTTTGTTGTGCCAACGTTCAGCTTATGGCATAAACTGGGGTTAAAACACAGGTTTAATTGGCTGTGGACATGGCCCCACTTACCTCCCCCCTGCCTGAGTGCACTTGCCATGGCATTAGGGGCAGGACCTTTGGTCTGGCACTCACAGCTCAGCTAGGTCTGGTGTTACCTGTAAGGGACAAGTTGCCTTAAGGAGGTCCCACCAAGGCTGGAGAAGACTGTACAGTATCTACTCACGTGAAGCAAATCTCCAGGAACAAACTGATAAAGAAGAAGCCTTCACAGACAGTAACGGCAATCCCTGAAAAACTGAAAGGTGCAGCTGTCAGGAGGGTAGGGATAGGCTTGAGTATGCTCTTCAGGTGGCAGAAGGGACATAAAGGACCAGGATTTACTATCCATTTCACAGCAAAGTGTATGTGCTGAGGTCTGAACACCCTCTGCTCAGCTGGTTTGTGGAGGAAAGCCTTTTTGTCCCGGGGGGTCAGCTTGCAGCCAGTGTCACCTCTGGCCCCCTTGAGTCTGCAGTAGCATGGGTGGTGCTGTAGCACCACTTTCTCTAATAGAAATAGCTTACTTTTCAGAAACCTAAATATGGAGATCTGAATTCCACAAAGCCTCTGACACTGCTCCCTGCTGATGTTGCAGTCTAGTCTGGTGCTGTTTATGGTGAAGTTGTCGAATGTGTCACCCCCATCAGCTCTGACTTCAAGGGCAAAAATACTCACAGCAGATAGAAAGCCAGGCTTTTGAACTGTCCTCGCTGCAGAGTTTCTACGCCCACACCGATCAGCACTAGAAAAAGAAGGTTGGAAAGATGCTGACTGCAGGTTTGGTTCCCGACTCTCTGGTGCCCTACCAGCTCCAGGATCCATTGATCCTGGTTCCCCAGGGGCTGGAGAGGCTGCTCCTCCTATGCTGTGCAGCATGTTAGGACTGTCAGCACCAGTGATTCATGCTGATACACCAACCCAGGGGGGTCAGAGATGAATGCTGGACTTAGCATACAGGCTAGAAACCCATTCCGGATGCATCTCTATTACAGCAGCCTTGCCACTGTGTGGGCTGGGCAGAGGTGCTCTGGGGATACCAGCTGTCCTTTGACAGCTGGAGGAGCTGAGCAGCAGTGTCCTGTGTCCCTTCCACCCCCTGCCACACTGCACCATTGCAGCTGCCACAGGGACTTGCCTCCCACTGCCCCACACACCACTCCCTCCTCCAGGTGTGGGGACCTCTCTACCTGGGTCCCCCCAGTTGCCTTCCAGTCTCATTGCTCTACCCTCCCTGCTTGCCCAGGCCTGCTGTAGCCAACACATGGCTTCAGGGCAGCAGCAGGACAGGCAACCATGCCAGCTGCCTTCACAAAGGGCTGTAGCCATGGCATCAAGATCCTTTGCTAGCCAAACAGAAGGAAAACATATAATGGGAGCAGCCAGATTAAAACCAGGGAATGAACGTCCCCTCAGTGCCCCAGCTAGCACGACACACTGGGGAGTCAGTTTAATGGGGATTAACAGAATTAGTGAGGCTAAAATGTTCCCTGGACTGGATGTTGGGGGCCAATAGCTTCAAGGGATGGAAAATTTCCTTCAATATCCTTCAATTCCCCAAAATGGAGCAGAAATGGAGTGCCTTACACCAGCTGCAGCAAGTTGGTGGTACATGACTGGCTGGTCAGAGTGCACATTTGCCAGTGGTGTGGAGCTGAGCAGAGCTCAGGTCTCATGGCCAGGGTCTTGCTCTAGGCAGTCACTGCATTCCTGTCTGCGCTTGATGTCCCCATATTGCACCAAGCAGTCCCTGCCCATCCACTGGTGCTCAGAAAGTTCACTACTGGTCCTGCTCAGTGAATGCTGGCCAAGGTTTGAGGTGGCAGTTGGCTTCAATTCTCTGAGCTGTGGTTTGCCTCAGCTGGAAAAGGCTACTTAGGCTCTCAAACAAGGATGCAGAAAAGTGTCCATCAAGTGTGTGAGGTGGGTCAATGCTGATGGCCTGTGCCTGAGCACACAGCTCTCCAATCCTGGCTGAGCAAAGACCCTCCAGGGTGCTGTGGTCTTGCTTTGGTTCCTGCTGTGTCACCCTGCAGCTACTGTCCCCTCTCAGCCAGGGGAACACATGAGGCCCATCCACCACCCTCCTCCATGGAGGCTGCTTCTCCAGCCCTGAGAAGAGGCATGGGAAATTCAGTCTCATCAGAAAGCTATGAAGCTGTGTGAGCTGTGTAATCCTTTGCTATCCTGTGACTGAGAACCCTTCTTTATAATCTTCCCTACAAATGTGGAGTTCATTCATTCATTCACTTGGATGAATGCAGAATTCAACAGCTCAGCTGTTACACTCGAGTCTCTGTGCTGGATGGGGAGGTTTCCTCATTTTGCACAGCCTATGCTTTATTCACAAAGCTGCTTGAATGAAGAATCTGCAAGAAGCAAAGGGTTGTTTCTGAGGTGTTTGTTTGGACTAGTTGCTGCTTTGATTTGGATTTTATCCAAACCATGTGGCTAAAGGCACATGATTAGGAATTAAATGGTTGAAAGTATGAGAATTAAGAAATAAATACAGACTCTCTCCTAGATGCAGAAATCACAAGGCCTAAAATCTCTGCACTACAGAGATGCTCCAAACACTGCAGTAAATCATGGGGCTGTTTGATCACTCTTCACTAACTCACCATAAGGCTCTGCTGATGACAGGGCTGTCTGATTTTGCACACAAAAGAAGCTGTAGGCCCACCATGGCAGATAGCCATTACACTCCAAGATCCTGAGGGAAGGGGAGGTTTGTATTATATATGTAACCTTCTGTGTTTGCAAGCAGCTTATGGAGCTGGCCGGGCCTTCTCAAAATCAATTAGTGAGGCTGATGCACTTTCCTCTCCCTCTCATTTTTTTTTTTTTTCAGATGAACCCCATGGGATTCTCTTCTACATGGTTTCCATTTCATGCAAAAACCTCATGCATCTCATCAGGCACTAAACACTACATCAGGCTGTTTTCTTACTCCATTGAGACACACAGAAGA
>JAVSBS010018958.1:0-11646 GCA_033124195.1 Coracias cyanogaster | reverse complement strand
CCCTGGAGGGGTTTCCAAGCCGTGGAGATGTGGTGCTGAGGGACATGGGTTAGTGGTGCCCTGGCAGTGCTGGGGGAGTGGTTGGACTCTATGGTATTGACCATCTCTTCCAACTAAAATGATTCTATGATTCTATTAACCACTACAAGCTGAAATGGAGAGAATTATAGCCTGAATATGACTTGCAAGGACACAGGAGGTTCATCACTACAGTCATCAAATATTAATGACAAATCGAAAGAAAAAAAAATTGCCAATAAAACCCTTCATGAAAGGGCCTTGAGAAACAAAGGTGAAGGGTAGTTCCTCTCTGGGTGACGTGCAGACACCAGGAACATCCAGCAACACCACCTCAGGTACTCCAAGTACAATTCCAGTGTTAGTTAGAATATAATGAGCCTCAATTCTCTAAAAGCCTCCAGCAAAATAGGGAGATGGACTCAAAAATACCTAAATTAGGCACTCCAAGAGATTGAGAACCCTTTTTTTTTTCCTCTCCGATACAAAATGGCACATTTTTAGTGGCAAAGACAGTCCTTTAGAAGGTCTCTATTATACAGAGAGGATCATCAAAAGATACCCATCATTACTTATTTAGATTGCACCGAGGCTGAGTAGGCTTTTAGCACTTATTCCTCCATAAGAAAAATACAGTAATTCTTAGGGAACATTTCTTGGAACAAGAGCAGAAAGAATTTAAGAAAAAAAAAAAAAAAAAGGGAAAAAAAGAAAAGAAAGACATGTTTTCTTCTCTGTTCCCCTTACCAGGGTCCAAATGCAATTTCAGAACTTACAGTCAACGGGACATCACTGCTAGCCCAGCAGGCACCACGAGGTCCATGGGAGATGAGCAGTGGGACTAACATCATTAGGGGTCGACAACAAAATGCAGTAATGAAGGATCATTCCTGTCTACGGCAGAGCCAACACCCTAAAGGCAACACACAGGGGATGTGGTGGGGCTTTCAGTAGAGGGGATGCTCTTTCCCAGCACTGCCAGTCCCACCACAGCCACCTGAAGGCCAACTGCATGGAAACAGCAACAGCTCAACATCATCCGCAAGTCTGAAAATACCATCAGAACTCCTGGCTGGACGTAAGAGGTCTCAGGAGGTACCTGCTACCTACCTGAACTGCTTGAGAAAACGTTCATGTTGCAAACTACCACCATAATTATTGTCCCATGAGTAAAACCAGCCACACTGGAGATGCCTTTCACATTTCTACTTACCTGCATCACTTGCATATTTGATACTGGATGAATTTCTAAAGAAAATGAAGAGTTAGCCTAGCACATTTGTCCCACCACTCTCCAGCATCTCCCTGGCTTTTGGCAGCTGGCATGGATATTCCTCAAGGAACACTTACCAAAGCAAGCAGTGATCTTCCATAGCATAAGTGAGCATTTTTCACCCCGAGGCTGCAGGCGTTTGCAGTTCACCGGGGTTCCACGCTCAGCTAAGCTTGATGACAACAGAGACTTCACTGTTCCCCATCTTGGCTATGCACAAAGTGGCATTTTTTGGAGTTCAAGCCATCTCTGTTTGGAAAAAGAACCCATGAGGTATTAAAACACACGTGCAATGGTTAGTGCAACAGCTCGTGTCATGGAATGGGTAGTGAAATCACAGACAGGCAGAAAACACTATTAACCCTGACACTGTGGTTGTATTTGCAAGGAGCGTTGAACTCAAGAGTCACTGAACTCCTGGCAGCTGTATCGCTCTTAGGTCTTATTTTAAATAATGCAAGAGCTTTTGCTCCTTACAAATCACAAGCCAGGTTACAAGCCAGTTAAAAAAAAAATGCAGCCAACTGGTTTTCCAGCACAAGATATTGTGCGATTCTTTCCCTATTACAAACAATTAGTCTCAAAATGTGTATCGGGTGAGGGTCTCTGGCTTGACGCACCTTTTAAGCCTCATCAGTTAATGTACATTGATTAATTTTATTCCCAGCCTATGTCTTTCTTAATATCCAAATCTCCGCCTGGACTGACACAAATTCTTTGAAGGCCAAACATTTGATCTGCTGCTTCTCTCTAAAACAGATACACAGGTCAGCAAACTAAAGGGTAAGATTACTTCTGATATCTTTAGGGGTTTTCCTCTACCAGAAGAAAATAAATATGGTAGAAAAGAATTTCAGACTTTGGAGATACCCTGACTCACGTGTTATTAAAATTCTAGTGGCAAAAGTATCATCCTACTGCCTGTTCCCAGATACTGTTGATCAGCTTTCAGGTGAGACTGCACCTCAAATCCTGAGGTCAGTTCTGGGCCCCTCACACCAAGAAGGGCCTTGAGGGGCTGGAGCGTGGCCAGAGAAGGGCAACAAAGCTGGGGAAGGGTCTAGAGCAGGAGTGTGGTGAGGAGCAGCTGAGGGACCTGGGGTGTTGAGCCTGGAGCAAAGGAGGCTCAGGGGAGACCTTCTGGCTTCCCTGCAAGGAAGTTGGAGCCAGGTGGGGTCACGCTCTTCTCCCAAGGAACAAGCAATACGACGAGAGGAAACAGCCTCAGGTTGCACCAGGGAGGTTTGGGTTGGACACGAGGAACAATTTCTTTGTGGAAAGGATTGTTAAGCCCCAGCCCAGGCTGCCGAGGGCAGTGATGAAGTCCCCATCCTGTGGCACTTAGGGACATGGTTTAGTGGTGGACTTGGCTGTGCTGGGTTAAATGGTTGGACTTGATGATCTTAAGGGTCTTTTCCAACCTAAATGACTCCATGATTCTGTATAGCCAGGTTCGGTGGCCCTTGGTCTGGCCCAGCACAGCCCTTCTCATGTTCCTACAGCGATAAATGACCAATGTTGTTATTTGAAGCGAAAAGGTTTTTAAAAAAAAGCCCACTTTGACTAAGAGGGACTGCTCATGACTCCAAGAGCAGCTGAGCAGGACCTCTGAGACTTGTACAAAAAGCCTTGGCAGTCAATTACCCTTTGCAAAGGTAAGAGAGGAAGCTTCAAAGGAGGCAAATACCGCTGCAGAGAAGTTCTTCAGCAACCCCCTGGTCCAAAAAGAAGGCCGTGAGGAAAGGACAACCACGAAGGACATGAGCAGAATGATGTGATCGCTGAATTGCAAAGGCAAAATTGGAAAGCTAAGGGAGAAGAAGACCAATAAGGGCTGTGAAAGGCTCTGCATTAAAAAGAGGAAGGAAAGTGAAAAGTTTGGCCCATTGCTTCACCGAGAGTTGTTGACCAATGAGGTGGAGAAAGCTGCGACATTAATAGCACTGCTTTTCCCCCCGGCTTAGCGGGGATCAGATCTGGGATAGTGTTTTTAACAAGGAACCAGGAAAGAAGCTGCGAAACAGCCTTGGAGCAGTTCCATGAGCGAGCAAGGGGTGAGCAAAGGCAGCCAGGGCTGCTGGAGAAACTGGTGGAGACAAGCTCTTGAGATCGCTGAGGCTTTTGCAAGCACAGGTGGGAAGAGCAGGGCCAGTGTCTTTGTCCGTTGGCTATTTTTAAAAAGGCGAAGCAGCTACGGCCAGAGCTGGCCTCTGGCTTTCGGTTCTCAGAAATATGCTATCACAGGCCATCAAGCAAGCGTGAAGAACAAGCGATAATGAGCACAACGCTCTCCTTGCCCCAAACACTTCCAGGCCACCTCCCTATGGACAGAGGTCCCCATTGTCCGCGTGTGTACACTCAAGGTGGGTGGGCGAGACACCCGTGACAGGGTTCCATGCCAGGAGCATGGAGGGTGTCCTCGCTGCTGCGCAGAGGAAGCCTGACTCAGGTGGAGAAATGAAAGTAAAAGTAGATTGATTGGGGTTTCTTTTTTAGTGCAGAATTGTAGCTGCCGGCACCCAATGGAGGAGCCACCCAGCCTAGGGAAGAAGAATACCAGGGGGTGCAGCTGGGGAGGTTGCTGCAGCTCTCCAGAAGCTGCTGCTTGAGGTGGTCCCCAAGCTTCACAACTGGCTGGAGCCGGGAAACAGCCTCTCTGGAGCCAACCGGGCAGGAGAGGCACAGCCGCACCCCTGCCCCAGCACTCCTTCTGGTCCCTTCTATCTCCTCCTGCTTCCAGCCCAGTTGTGCTCAGGACCTGCGTTCATCACCTTGGGGGGAAAGGTCAAAAAAAAATCCCCACCTCTGTCTTCCTTGTGCTGCACAAGTGGACATAGGAAGAGGTGAGGGAATTCCTGTGGCGATGGTCCTGGACCAAATCCCGTGCCCTTGGCAACTCTTGTCTAGATGTCACCACCCCACATCCCGTCCTGATGCAGGTGGGATCCCCCCAGCTGCCCCTGGTTTGGAGGAGGAACAACAGGGAGGAGGCTGCCACTGAGGGAAGAGAGATGTGACCTACAGCCACCAAGAAGGGGGTGAGCAGACGCTTGTCTTGGCCTAGCCCTCGCACGCCCCGTTTGACCTGGCTCAACAGCACGGTCAGCACCTGAACCACATCTGCCAAGTTCAGTTAATCCTCCTTCAGTTTGTCCTTTCACCCCCGGCCACCATCCCAGCTGCATGGGAGGGAGGTGCTGAGCTCTTCTCTCTGGGTTCCAGCGATAGGACACCTGGGAACGGTTCAAAGCTGCACCAGGGGAGGTTTAGACTGGACATGAAGAAGCATTTCTCTACCGAGCTGGCGATCAAACCCCGTAACAGGCTTCCTGGAGAAGTGGTCACTGTCCCCAGCCTCTCAGTGTTTAGAAGACATGTGGACAACACCCTTAGTACCGTGCTTTACCTTCTGGTCAGCCCTCAAGGCACAGCCTCAGCTTGCTCACCTCCTAGGGACAAGTGCCACCTTCCCGTTGGTTGCCCACTCTACTCATTCTAGGGGACTGGAAGGATAAATATTACTCCAGAGCAGCCTGAGAGGAGCACATCACATTGCTCCGCTGCCACCCTTTGAGGGCCTCTCGCAGAGTGAAAACGAGAAACACTAAAGAGAACAAGATTATACAGCCTTAATTAACCATCGTTAACCAAGCTCAGCAGTATCTGAAAGTGCTTCCCTCTTGTTTCAATTCCAGTCGAGTGAATCACTGGAAAACAAAAGCTGCTGCTGCCTCCTCCCTTCCCTCTCTGATCTTATTTAGTCCTGGGAGGAAAGCAGAGGTCAGGTTAAGGGCTGCCTTGAGCAGGAACCCTTCGCAGGAGACCTGTGCAGATCCCACCTTGCTCTTGGAGGTCTCTGTTACTGTCAGTCCCTCACGCTCTGCTCTGGCTCCCAGGTCAGTACTGAGTACTACACAGCTCGCCCAGCGGTGCCTGCCCCTCCATCTGCTCATCTGCTCCACACACCTTGAGGACTCCCTCCCTTCAAGCCTCTTCTCCTTACTCAGCCAGGAGAAAGCCTCTTCCTGCAATCTACACCGAATAAACAAGTCCCTTGAGGCAGCTTGGCTCTGTTCTTTCCGTGGGCATCACATATTTTGAGTCTTGTTTTCAGTGGAGCTTGGACAACTCTGAGACACAACCCAGCGTTCAGTTCCAGAAGTCACCGAGACGCTGACTAAAGGACAGACGCGCTTAGGATGCCGTTAATACCAGCCTTAAAACCAACACTTTACTACAGGTCACTTTTATTTCAAGAACAGAACAGCCTTTCAACCCAGATTCCCCCGTGAGGTTAGTGTGTCACTCAGCACAACAGTCACATCCCGCCGAGCAAGAACCCCAAACCCCGCCGAGATGCTGACCTTGGCTCTTCCTCCCCTCCCGCCCTGGGTGAGAAGCAAGCCTGGCACAAACGGTGACCAGCTCCCGCATCCCGCGCCCAGGCTTCACTAGCAGCGATTACACAAATAAAGAGTGGTCAGTATCTCGTAGGGTGGGCGCAGATCGTGACCACGCAGATCATCTAGAACTTAAGTTATTGCTATGTTCTTTCTTCTTGGACACTGCAGGTAACTCACCAAGAAAGGCGACAGTCTCCGACTGCCCTCGTGTTACCAGTTCACAGTGGACAGAGAGGTGTCGGAGGACAAGATACATCTTAATTGATTCATCAGGGAAAGTCAAAGCAAATTAGAGCTGGATGACAGGGGCACCAGGCCTGCCACAGCAACCCGAGGTCAACCTGACACTTGATTCTACCTCCCTCTGCTGGTGGGACATGCTGTGACGGCCAGCGTCTCAGTCTTAAGACAAACCAGCTCCAACAAGATAGAACAATGAAGCCTAAAACACAGGAGACCACTTGTCACCAAAAATTATCAGGTAGCCCAAGGTTGATTACAAGTGATGAGCTCACAGCAGTGTCAGCGCCCACAGTGTCCATCGCCACAAGTATTGGCCGGAGAGCATGAGTCTGAGAAGATGAGAAGGACTGCAGGAAGAACCTCAGCCTGATGGAAAAGCAGAGGAGGCCTTCACAGGACACCCTTTGTTAGGCATCATGCAGCTGGTTCTCTTTCAGGAGAATCTTCTCCCCAGGCTTGAAGGCGGGCATCCCCAGGTAGGGGCAGCTGGCACAGCGGAACGCATCCCCCAGGTAGCACTGCCAAGAGACAGAAAAGCACCTTCTGTAATCAGGGACAACCTTCAGTCCTCTCCCTCTGCGATACGGTTTTTCCAGCTTCAGAGCCAACGTGCTCCTCAGCGTGTATCAGCAGAAAAACCACTGCCTCTCCACCCCCTCTCAACGCAGGCCAGGCAGCAGAGCGGAGCAGGACACCACTCCCATGGAAGAAGCTGGTTTTCACCCCAGCCGGTGTGCCCGGGCACGGCTGCAAACAGACAGCACGCCCTGGTACGGGGTGTGGGCACAGGGCAGCGGGCTGGAGCTCTGCAGAAGCTGCACAAGCAGTGGTTGGAAGAAGGAAGCCAGCTTAGGGAGCAGGCGCCAGAGAACACCATTCTCAGGCACAAGGCATGCACTGCGAACCAGTGTAGAAACAACAAAAAAGGACTATTTACATTTCCACAGGCAGATTTGGGCTGCGAGCTGCTCCTCTTCTCCTGTTCCAGCTCTTCAGCCAGGCCGCATGTGCTGTAGAGAAATAAAGAAGTCACCTGCTTCTTTCTGCTTAAAGGTTGTGAGTCACCAACGCTTGTTCCAGCCCTACTCACGCAACGCAGCCGGCTCGACTTCCACGCTCTACACCTTGCTCTTCAACACCACGGTTTGAGAACCAAGTGTTGGAACACTCCTCAGGTTTAAACCCCACGAGAAATGACTCTACAGCGCCCTGGGAAACCAGGGGTTTGGCCAAGGCTGCACAAACTGCCCCCACCTTTGAGAAGGTGGTTGATCCTATCAGCGTGGTCATTTGTGGCAGTTTGAAGCATGGCCAGTTAATTCTCATATTTAGATCCAAATAGTTAAGAAAGAACACAAACCAAAAGAATTATGCTCTAAAGCACAAAAAAGCGCCTCATTTTTTTTTCTTTTAAATCCATCCAACTCTACGGGTTTCATGTGACAGTTAGAAGGTTCCCCCACGGGCGAGGCCCAGCACTGACCAGTTCTTGCAGGCTTTCTTTTTGCCCAGTTCTTTGCAGGATGGAGCTCTGAGGGACGACGGATCCGGCTTTTTCAAATCTTCTGAATCCAACAGCTCATCGGAGTCTAGAAGATCCTGAAAACACACCAGGGAAGGCAACACGCAGGAAAGAGGGATTGACCTTGGGAATGACGCTGCTGTGTTATGTTCAAAGAAATGGTGCCACCCGTAGCACCAGCATTGAAGTGCTGCAGCTTTGCCCTCTTGAAGTGTCTCCTCTCTGCCCCCACCGCACTTCTGGACGCCCCAGATCTCACAGAGTACAGGAGATATTTTGCCCTGGGGATGCCCTGTTAGGTTGTAAAGTTTCCCAAGAGGCACAATGGAAACTATTTTAGAGTAGGAAAGAAGAGGAGGGAGAAGGAACAACAGCAAAGCCTCACAAAAAGAAAAAAAATTCTGATACCATCTCTTCATCATTCATATCATTGGCAGAGAGGGTCCAGAGCTTGGCAGCGGCTGGGTCCACCGAGGGTTTTCCTGGAGTCAGAACAAGGAAGAACTAGTAGTTACTCCAGCCTTTGCCACATCTATTCCCAACAAAGAGTTCAAACAGCTTTGGAAAGCCCCACTTCCCAGGTTTTTGCTGCAGCATTCCCACCGCAGAGCTGTCTCCCTGTTCCAAGGGATGCTCTTCACCGCAGAGACAGGCAATTCTGGCACTCAGCACGCACCGCTCCTTACCTGAGGGACCAGCTTTCTTGGCAAAGGAAAGTTTGAGCTGACTCGAAGATCCCACTTCAAAATTGGGCTTCCTGCCTTCTATCTGAACAATGAGAAGGTCATCGCCCTGGTAACCCAAATGCTCTCGAACTGCCTGGGCCTCCTCTGGGGTCAGCGCTTCCTTTTGCAGCTGTCACGTAAGACATGAGGTTACTGTTGTGCAGAACCCAGTCGAGCAATCCAGGGAATGGCTGTTTTCCATCCCAAAAACCCCCGCTCCCTTCACAGTAACTAGGAACCACCAGGAATCACCACCTATGTTGCAAGGTAGCCACAGGGAGGAGTTTCTGGAAGCGCCTGGAACATACCTACCTCCTTCACTTCCACCAGCCCGGAGAGAGTCAGGGCTGTGGGGAGCTTGGCTGCTGTCTTGATACTGCTGTTGTTTCCTAGAAGACACAAAAGCAGGAAGTAGGAGGAGGGAAGAAGCAGCGTAGATGTCACTGAGAAACCTGGGAGAGTAAGAGCTTTAGAAGGAAGTTCTCCAGCCAAACCCCTGCTTTAAAAGTGGCTCCTTTCTAGTTGACAGAAGGAACAAACCAGGAAGAGCATAAGCAGCTTGTCTGTGAAAATAACAGCCTGGGATCCAAAGCCATTCTAGCTCCAGGTCTGTTCTCTAGAGGTCAAAACCTTCCTCAGCCCAGTTAACACCATCAAAAAAAGGAAAAAAAACCCACAACAACTTTAGGAAGAAGAAACCTCCTCTACTCCAGACTCTGCACGTTCTTTCTCTGTCCCAGAAGTGTTCCTCCCTGCCCCTCAGGTACCACAGAGTCACTCTCAGCTTCATTCACTGGCAAGTCTTCCCAACCTGAAGAAGGTGTTTCTGCTGCCACCAGTGCTGCAGATTGAGCCAACAGGAACACCATCAGCAGCCATGCTTCTCTTCTCCCACTTCCATCCCAAACCAGCTCCCTGTGCCGGTACAGTTTGAAGGCTGGTCAAGCATAAGACAGAGGAATAACCTGTGTTCTCCTCTTTGGGTGCTCCTCCAGCCAACCCACGGCAGGTGCTCTGGCTTTGCTCTTAAAACTTAGCCCAAACACTTCTACCGTTTCTGGGTAACTATTTCTCAGCCGGCTTCTGGGACAGCCTCTCTCGCCATTAAGGTCACTTCAGAAGCACCTCAGAAACACAACATCCGCAACTAGTTAACCCTATGCCCGAGGAGAAGACCAGCGTCTACCACTCTTCCAGTGCAGTTTAGGAACAAACCTACGCAGTGCTTTTGACAGGAGAGGGACTGCAAACATCTCACAGCCACCAGCTGAAACGTGGGAGAAAAACCTCGTCAAAAACCGGATGAAAATCTCTGAGCATCAGGCAGAGCTCCGGTCCTTTCCCTTTCAGCCTAACCCTCCCAGGAACGTCTGTGCTGCCACGAAAGCGAAGCTGACATGGATTCTCTCACCTGATTCCGTAGCAACGGGTTCTCTCAGGAGGACACGGCCTCCCGGCTTAAGTATCCGAGCGATTTCTGCCAGTACGTCGGCGCTGTGCTGCGCTGTGCTGCCCGGTACCACGCCGGAGAGAACTACATCGAAGCTGGACTCCTTGTGAGCCGCTGAAAAGAAAGGAAGACGGTGAAGTTTTACACACCTAAAATGCAGCTCAATACATCAGTTCCACCTCGCTCCTCCCTTGCGGTGGCGTGAAACTGATTAATTACAGTAACTAATTAAAGACACCAGCCCTAAGACGCACAACAAGGGCGTGTCACTGTCTGTGCGGCACTGCCGGTGGGAAAAGTCCAGCGGGCGCCAGGGTTGTTCCAAATGGCGACAGACAAACCAGGGCCCCCACAGCAGAAGCGTCCTCCCCCTTTAAACAGAACAGCAAAAAGTGAAGCTCGCTCTTACACCGAGACAGCTGGTTCACGTTTTCCACGGAGACACGATTTTCAGCTCCCACCAGCGCCTGGATCTGATCCACCAAGCCCTTCAGGGCTTCAACAGGGGAGGAGCTGTCCCAGATGATGGCCACGCGCTGGCCTGGCAGGACTCCGTACTCGCCCATTTCTGCGGCAGCGGCAAACCTGCGGCGGAGAGAGCAAGGGGGCGCAGAGAGGAGGGGTAAGTGCCAAGCGCAGCACGAACCTCTGTGGACGGTGACTTAACCTTGCTTTAATAAACGGCTTCCAGAAACGGATTTCCAGAAATCATGACATTGCACATCCTGGGAGATCCTTACACACCCTTATTGCCACCGCGCTGGTGTGAAAGCGCGGCCTACGGATACACCGTGCCAAATTCAACCCGGCCGCCTGCAGTCACGGGTGGAGGGGATTCTGACCCGCTGTTCCTCTGGCTCTCAGAGCCACGACCCCTCTCTCCTGGACACTGCCCACAGGTTCTGGACAGGACAGCCCCGAGCCTTGTCGCGGCCACGCGAGGAGGAATTTGTGCTAAGGCAGCCCGTATCGCCAGCCCGGTAAGGAGTGGAAGGTCCTGGATGTCCGCTACAGGTCACAGCGCCACAACACACACACACTCATCCCACCAAAAAGCCACCTTTCCCAGGAAGAAGGCTGTGAGAACCTCAACAGATACATTAGCTGTTGGGCTAACGAGGAAAAACAAGCCCAAAGTCACCCTTTCCTCTCAGAGCAGCAGGTTGTGACCTTCCAAGGGCACTCAGAGCCCAAAACACATCAACAGCAACCCGGGGCTGCAGCAGTCCCTGCTGAGGCGCAGGGACCTTCCTGGAGGTGGAAGCTCCTCAGAGACCTGACCTTACATCTGTGAGTCTGGGATCATAGGAGCACGCACCGCCATGTTCCCGATGGGGTGACGGGGAGGATATTTTTTCCCCCTTTTATGTTTTCAGGTAGTCGGTGGAATATATTTAAAACGAAAGGCTTTGGGTGCCGGCCGTCTTCTTTTAAAGTATCTCCAGTTCCAGGCTGGAATGACCCGGCTCGCTCAACCCCCCCCTGCGCTTGGCGGCCAGGGCTTGGGAGGACGAGGATCAGCCCTCCGGGTTCCCGCCGGCTGGGACCGGGCTGCTCAGGCCGGGCCAGGGAGGCGGCCCGCGGGCGGGATCCAGGCTGCGCTGGGGGGGCTTTATCTTCGCGTCACACCCGCTGAGCAGCCCCTGAGGCACAGGCCTGCCCAGAGCAGGGCGGGATAAACCCAGCACCGGGCCCGGACGGGGCCCAGGAACGAGACACGCGAAGGCAGCTCACAGGGACGCTCCGCACTCGAGGCGAGCGCCTCGGAGGCGGCTCCGGGAAAGCGTTTTTCAGGGGGAAAAAGGGGAGTATCGGGCGAGGCGGAAGCGGCTGCAGCTCCGGCCCCGCTCGGCCCCCCGACCCCCGCTCGGCCCCCCGACCCCCGCTCGGCCTCCGGGCCCCGCTGGCCCTCGCTCACCTCCGGCCCCGCTCCTCTCCCCTCGGCTCGTCTCGATCTGACGTCGTCACGCCCGCGTCCCGCCCCCGTGACGTCATCGCCCTCTGCCCGCTTC
>JAVSBS010018957.1:0-12967 GCA_033124195.1 Coracias cyanogaster | reverse complement strand
GGGGGGGGGCAAAAGTCTATGCAAAGGCTTATGGGAGCCGCAAAGCCTTACTGGGAAAGGAGTTCACTGCCTCGGTGAGACATAAATCTCCGTTCACCACACCGTGATACCAGGAGCATTCAGTCCAAGTCAGGGGGTTGTCATGCTTATCTCAGTTTGCTGTCTGTACGCTTTATATCACTTGTTTTGTGTATTGTCTCCTCACTGGTATTGTTACTGTTGTTCTTCTGACTGTTCCTTTTGCGTTGCTGTATTAAATTCTCCTTATCTCAAGCCGTGGGGTTTTTATTTTTCTCCCTCTCTCCTTCCTGCCTGGGGGGGTGGGAGAGCAGCAGCCACATGGTGCTTGGTCCCAGCTGGGTCTAAACCACCACACCCACTCTGCTTTTTTTCTCCAGTTTTTAATAGTTTTTATCATACATTTCATTGACTTTGACTGAACTTTCACAGCCATACATCTTAGTTTTTCACCTATTTATTTTTTCACCGCTAAAACATCATAGAATTAAGAATGGCTGAGGTTGGCAGGGACCTCTGGAGATTACCTATCCAACTCATCTGCTCAAAGCAAGTTCACTTACAGCAGGCTGCCCAGAGCTGTGTCCAGTTAGGTTGAATATCTCCACAAATAGAGACATGCATGACATCTCTCGGCAACCTGTTCCTGTGTTTGATCACCTGCACACTAAAAAAGTATTTTTTAAAGTTTAAAGAAAATCTGTTGTATTTCTATTTGCGCTTATTTCTTCTTGTCCTGTCACTAGATACCACTGAGAAGATCTGCCTTCTTTATACCATTCTATCAGATATTTATATAGGTGTTTATATATTAAAGAATGTTTGAATAATTTATTGTAAAGTTTTATGTTTGTTCGATTTTAAAGTTTTATGTTGCAACTTTAAAAAGAGGAAATAAGGGAATACAGAGATTTTCTGTGGATTTTTTTTTTTTGCTTGCTTTTTGGTTTAAATAAATGATCCTGACAGGAAATTGATTCAGAAATCCAAATCAGATTCATAAATTTTTTTTCAGTTAATTTGACCAACTGAAATGCTTTGGAGATGAATTGACGGGGTGGTGGGAGGGGCAAGGAGGAAGTATTCTGCACATATTCTGAGTGCATTTGTGCAGAGCTTCCTGCACAATTAGATAAAACCAATTTTGTTTCAAATAAAATATTCCAGATAACTGAACAGATATCAAAATTTTGTGTTCTTTGATAATGTACAGCTAAGTCTTGATTTAATGTTTCTATGCAAATATAGTTCAGGGTCAATGTCATTACTTTTCATAATATTTTTTAAAAATAGTTAACACCTTGGTATAATTTTTTTAATCAACGACTCTCTTGCTACCTCCTGTTGCAAAATCCTGGCTCTTCATAGAAAACATTTTTTTAGCAGAGCTACTAATGTGTAGATAATAAATCTAGGGCTTGTTGGTCATTTCTGTGCTGCTGAGAGAGACTGAGTTGTTCACAGCTGCTATTTGGTTTCTTTGAAGCCTTTTTCATGGGATTCTAGGCAAGAATGAAAAACATCAAACTAATGCACAGTATAGACCCACCTATTTTGTTCCTCGGATCCACCTGAAAAGCTATCTCATAGTTTCTACAGGGAAAGTGATTGCAAAGCCTCACTTTGTCTCCAAGCTTTGAAGTCTGCTGCTACAGCTTATATTCAATTTGGCTCTCCTTAATCACGGAGACTGGTCATTTAGTGCATTCAAGCATCTCAAGCTTCTGTTGGACTCTGGAAGCCTAGGAAAACACTTGTACCTTTATTGATCATCTGTTACCACTTAAGCCAGCTATTAGACAGAAGTCTGATTTTCCTATCCCCTTGGGAACCTAAACCAAAAGATCATGAAGAAACAAATCCAAGAAACCAAAGCAATATTTTAAAGTGACATGCTCACAATGATGTCTTGTCAACCAGGTAAGTGGCTTCCATTAGAGCAGGGAACACAAAATCTCTTGATTTGCATGGAATTTGGGTCTTGTGCTGTAACCGAAAGTCAGTCTTCCTCACTTACATTTTATGTAACCAGCTCGATGTCCTAACATATGGAAAGAATGGATTAAGCCTTTTAAGGAGTATGATCATTCTTTAAAACTCAAATATTAGCCTTGCTCCATTTTAAGCTTCACAGACAGAATACATACATCATATTGACATTGGTTTTTTAGCCTTAAAAATAATTTTATTTAATTATAACACACATTCCACGTCCTTATAATTACCACCAAAATGACATCATAGTAACTGCCTTTGTTCTGTGAGCAGATATGTTTTATTATGAGATGCTTTAATGAGAGGAAAAAAATCTATCACCTAGTAATTGCTAAAAGGATGGCAATAAGGTATATTGTTTATCTAATTCTTATGTTACAGGCTTGTGGTCTAATTTAATCTATTTTGAATGCACAGTAAATGCCACACAGTCATTTTTAAATCATAAACCTCTTGAAAAAGCCAGGTAGAGGTCTGCTAATGTGTTGGATGATGGATCTATTTACTATTGATTGCTGAATTCAGAACCAATCCATTCTGAACTAGCAAACATTTTTCATACATTTTTAGAAAATATTGAACGTCTCTTAATCAGTGACAGGCCTATTTTGTCTGTTACTACTCAAAGTAGATTAGCAACAACCTACTGCATTTCACCATAAAAATGAATCTTGTAGAGACTGAAGCTTTTGCGGTATATCATGGGTGAACAGACTTCACATTCAGCCACCTTTGAATTTAAGGAAAACTCAGAGTAAGCAATTCAAATGTAGTGAGAAAAGTGCTGTAGGGGTTATTATGTATGGAGATCTACACAGTCTTCTGTTATACGGACATATTGTACATTGTGGTTTGAATCACTGCTGGGGGAGGATTTGATTCAAGCAAACAGTCTACTTGATCATTATAGTGGATTTCTGTATTATCTGTCTCAAACAGCTTCTGTTACATACCACTTGCTACTGATGCTATTTTCTCTTCCTCAAGCCATTCCATTCTGATGACTAATTTCTCCTGCATCTCCCTTCTCTATTTTTTTCTGTTGAAGTTTGGATGCAGAAATCCCCACTATAATAACTTAATCTCACCTTTATGCTTCTTGGTCATTAGTCCTATTCTGGACTGTATTAAAAGAATATCACATATCTGGTCTATCTAAATATGGAATGTAAATGGGGATGTACTAAGCAGTATTTAATGAATAAATATCATGCCTTTTGGACTCTTAAAAAGCTTTCTTTTTAGAAACCCTCTCCCACTCTTGAAGCCTATTACTTCCTCCTTTACACCTCCTTAACAGTCCTTTCCTGACTGTCATTATACTCCCACAAGGCTCAGAAGAGACTAACAATAGAGGGTATGACTATAAGAATGTGATTCAGTTCACTGATAAAGGACTCTAATTTTAGTTATTTATCAGCAGATATCTAGTTATTTGGTAGTTGTTTGTGCTCCTGTTGTAATCAATAGAAGTTGAGAGTAGGACTGAATTGTGTAAAAGCAGGTATGTAGCACCAAGTGATTTTCCCTAAGATGTCCAAGACATCCACAGAGGACTGGCATGTAAGATATGTAAGATGACATAGAGGAAACCTCAAACCTTCTAAAGTAACAGCAAAAGGCCACACAATACATTATAGGGCTTTTCACCTGCCACTCCACTGTTGTTTTTATTTCCCCTGTTGTCAGCACAGCCAGTTTATCCTAGAAAATAGCTGGGGGCATTATCCCCTAGATAATATCTACCTTAGAATAAACTATATCCCTTTAATTCATTTTTAAAACAAAAACAAACAAACAAACAGATAAATAAGCCCCAAAATCAATAAACAATAATGATAGGCTCTTTTCCAGGTTTAGAGGTTTCCCAAGTTACAGAAATGACAAAAATCTTTCTGTTATCCTCTTGTTTATAAGGAAGGGTTTTATATCAGTGCATGAAAAAAAAATAGACTCTTACTAAAGAATAATCAAACTACAGATGCTATGTAGCGAAAAGGAAACTCAGTGAAAAGTTTCTGAAATTATCTCTCACATCATGTTCAACAACAATAGAGTCAGACCGTGTCCCAGAAGGTATTTCACTCACATTTCTTACAATGATATTGACACTCCGTAAACATACCTACTTCTAATCCTAGTTTAGCAGGGAAATCCCTTCTGCTGCCAGCCCATAATCACCTCATTAGAAGTTACGGTACTTTCAGATACTTCAGTTTTCGTAATGGCCATGCACAAGACCTATACACAGTAACAGTAAGTGCTTGCAGGCAGACAAACAAGCATAGTGAATATTCTGAGAGAGTGAAATGTTCAAGAAAGATGTTCACTATCTTGCTGATATTTTTAAATTCCAATTTGTTTATAAAAAAACCCCTAAAAATATTTGAAAGTGCTATAACTGACATGTGAAATATTTTAAATGTTACACCTTAATTGTTACTCTTTTTATAAATTACAGATATGCCAAATTTAGTTGATTGTATATTACTTTTTTCCTCATATATGTCATGCTCACAAAAAAAAGAGTACTTTTTTAACATTGACATTAAATTGCGTGAAAGAAATAGTACTGTTGCTGTACTGAATATTCCTCTATATCAGTCTACAGAGTATATGTTCTCTCCATTGTAAAATAGCTGGGAAAGAAATTTCATCCTCATCTCCCAATGATATAATAGACCAAAAATAATGCCAGCTCATATCAGTACTTTCTTTTCTGAATCTTCCAATCAGTAACCACTAAAATAATGTTCCTGAAACAATTCACTGAAATAGTTTTGTTGTCATACAATGAAAATATTCTGAGTATTTAAAAGTAGTTTGGTGAATTATAAAAAGGAATTTAATTTCAAAAGTCATTTAGAAAGAAAAAAAACCTGAAATTTGTTTCCTACAATGACAAAATAGGATGTTTCACACTAAAACTTTGGGGAATTATTGCTGGTTTCCTTTTAACATGTTGATTATCTCCCAATAGAAGATATTTTATACTGCCAAACCTGTTTAATAAAGAAGTTCCATGTCAACTTATTAAAAATAAATGTGAAAGCCTATGAGGATTGCTATCTCAGTAGGCTGAAAATAAATAGTTTAGATAGGGATGCCATGGATAACAAAGGAGAGTTATCTCTGCTGATATGGCTGGATGTGTCAGAAGCTGTCATCACAATTTCTCAATTATTTGTGTACAAGATAACATGAGGCTGGACTTGACTGTCCCTGTTCATTCCAGCCAGACATTTCTCAGTAGTCAGCTGGTCAATTGTGGCCTTTCCCTAAGACTACAAATCTTCAGTGTCTTACAGCACTCTGAGATGTCTATTTTGTGAGGGGCTCCTTCAGAACTAAGTCATTCCATGCACTAAAATGAGACCATCATACACCAGTTACAGAAATGACACCAGGCAGTGCAGTGCTCAAACAAAATAATGGCAGTACCAGCTGGAAGAGGAAAATTCAGAAACTTGAAATACATTAATTAAACCTTTCTGCTCAATCTAAAGCAAATAGATATTTAAAGGGTTATTGAGCTCATTGCTGGATCACGACAAATAAGCACACAACCTTTTTCTCTGTTATCTGTCCTCTGTGGTAGACATTTTTTTTCACCCTTAGTTTATTTATTAAAATGTTTTCTGATGAAGATAATGCAAAAGATAAGTGGAAAGTCCAAATATATACTGTGTATCAATCAATTTTCAAAACGAGATTTAGATTAAAATGGTATACCAAAGTTCTATCTCTTTTTCCTGATTTCCCAGTTTATCCAGGATTTTTAGTCTGGATCCCAGAAAGAGTACAGGATGGAATGAGGTGATGTTTTTCAAGAACCTAATTGTATAGAAACACTTACTATTAAACTCTGAATCATAACTCTTTGTAGGGTACTTCAGGAATCATACCTACACAAATTCCCTCCACCCCAGTGAGTAATGTCACACTTTGAATAAATGTAAAATACTAAATTGTTTATGGGATTGGGATGGGGAAGATGGGCTGGGACAGTATGTTGTAAAGATTTTTTTCCTCCTCAATAGCAGGAGCAGCTGCAGAAGGCTTGATTTGGGGTATATTACTGGCCGCTGCAACTAAAATGTTTATATAATCTAAGCTATAGTGTCATGTTCTTCAAAGTTGTTGTACTCGCATTCACAACATTATGATTCTGTCTAGAGATGACATAAAAAAGAAAGTGGGAAAAGAAAATATTATCAATGTTATAAAGTCTGTAAAGCCATGAACACCATCTATTTATAATTTTCTTATAAACTATGTATATGAAGATATTTCTTATTATATGTTCTAGGTTTCATTTGACCTTTATTCTACCTCTAGTCTTCCTATTCTAGATAATTATTTCTCAGTCAAAAATAGCTCATGAGCTATGAATTTCAGAAGCAATGGACCTAATGGAAAGACATTTTATTTGAAAGAATGAGATATCAGGTTAATGGTAACTCACTTGCACTCCGTTGCTAGAATAAACCTCTCAATTTGCTACCTCATTGTCTCTAGATCATAGACTACTAAACCAATATGGGTTGACATAGTCAAAGGGTTTACTGGTTGCAGACAGTAAAGAGAGTGGTATTTGTTATTATAACTTTTTTTTCTACAAGGAATGAGTCATTAAAAACAAAATGAGTAGAATGAAAGGACAGAGATGTGAAAGGTGATGAAAGAGAAAACAGAATACAGAATTTAATTTAACCTCTTTCCCACCATAAAATAAGATATTTAGGTCGGACAATGACAGCATTATAAAGTGTCAAAAGTATATCCTCTTCAATAATGCCTAAGGTGCATTTAATCTGTTTTAAAATATATGTTGCTGGGATATAACATCAGAAGACAGTTTCAACGAGTTAAGAAAGAAAAACTATTAAAAATAGCTTTGTGTGTTTGAGGTTTTCTTTTTAAATTAGTTTGAACTAAAATAAAACCTTTTGTAGATTAGTTGGACATTTTCAAAGTTCACTCTGTTGAAAAAGTGTAACCAGTAGCCATTATGCTTGGAATACACCACAGGTTAATTTGTAACAGCGTACAGGGTCTGAACTTTGCTCTTTATGAGATGAAATGTTTTACAATTTTCAAAGTATTCACGAATGTCAAATCATGAAATAAATTATGCTTAAGTCACGCAAGTAGAAGCTGTGAGTTTTGCAGGCTCAGCAGTAGATAAGTTAAAATAATGATGTCCATTTCCACAGATAAAAATTATACCAAATCCAAAAACGTTACAAAGAAACATCAGTTTCTGTATTCTGCTCCTCCCTTGCCTTTTTTCAGAAAAATTCCCCTTACCTTAAGTAAGTCATTCTGTGATTACTACAAATGCAAACAGGACCCAGTTCTGTTATTTTTGTCTTTTTTTTTTTTTTTCATTAAAATCAGTTTTAAAAAGCTACTCACAACATGTAGTGGTTTCCGTATAGCCGACAGTGACAGCTGATCGCAAACACTCCTGTTTTCAACTTCAAAATTAAGACTTTGAATGTAGTCAAAGAAGTGAAAAATGGCCAACACAGATCTCAGAAATATGAATTCTCTTAAATTGGCCATGACACTTGGATTATTTTTCCATTCCATAGAGGTAATTCTCCTAGTTAAACTAACCTAAATCAAGCCCAACTTAAAAAATAAATGGAAAGACACAAGAGATTGTTTGCTGGTGAGTTCCTTCTACAAATACTTTCTGTATTTGTATATATATATACACACATATATGCTATATGTATATAGCATAAAGTAATAATAATTAAAAAGAAATACATCTATTTTTTATAATTTAGTTTACCAAATATAACTATTGCAATACTTGTTGTGTAACTTGTTCTGACCATATCAACCCATTAGTTTGATAATCTATGATCTAGGGACAACCAATTAGCAAACGAAGGGATTTATTCTTTAAATAGTGTAGATTTGCAGTACACATTAACCTTGACAAATGTTATGTAAGCATGCTGATTGCTGAAAAGTCCCCCTGAAATCTTAACAAAGGACAGAACCAACAAACCAAGAAACAATATGATTGCAGTTGTAGTTGTTATTCTATGAATAAAAATTACTATTGCAAAACCGAATAATTGGAAAGCATAGACACATACAATCAGACCTCACAATCAAGTTTTCTTTCCTTTTAGCATTAGGACTACTGTCTCTCCATTTCATAATATAATTTAATTTTTATGAGCAAAATTTCCTGAAGGCCATAAATTAATTTCAGCTTTATGCAATGGTAATTCAGTTTTAAACCATGCATAAAAACTCAATAAACAGCAAAATGCTAATAGGCTGTATAGGGGCTGTGAACTTTCCAAGTGTTTTTTTCAATATTTTAAAACATTTTTTAACAATTAAGAAACACTGAAATAAGTTGAGAGAATCTTAGTCTACTATTTACTTTAGAAAAATGAATGTTTATCCTATGGTCTTGAATGGATAATAGTACAATAGTTCATGCTTGAGAAGCCCCAAAATTGCCAATGTGAAGAACTGAATATTGTCTCACTGGCATAATCATGTGGAGAGTGGATTGCATTTACACTTTGCATGACCTTGAAAACAGTTTCCCAGACCAATGTCAGAAACTTTTTCTTTTGTAATATTGTTCCTTCTCCAAGAATGTAGACTAGACAAATAAAAATGAAAATAAAAAATAGACATAGTCATAGTAAATGAAAATATTGTGCTTTTCCTTTTTTAAGTGTTTTAGAATGAAAAAAAACCACAATTATGATCTACAATTTAAAATGCAGGTTTTGAAAGATATTTCACAAAGAGGATTTAGCGTTACTGATTATTATCAATCAGAATTTGAATGCCTAGTGTTTTTTAAATGTGCATTTAAATATTCACTGAGATTCCAGTTTCCTTGATTCTCTGATTCTAACATGCGAAGATGTTAGGTTTGATTCACAAGCTGTAGTTGCATGTCAGATGTGTTCGGTAACTTTAACTTCTTTGTTTCACTATATATTTCTAAATCTAGCAGAATATATTTTTTATTTCATGGCATTTTTCCTCTTTAATGTATTCTATATCTACATATTTTTGTCATTCACTGGATATTTTCTCACTACACTGGATAGATTCTAATACAACTACTGTGAATTATAAAAATATTCTTTGCTTCTTAGAATCAGCATTTGTCAGATATATTTATTGATCTGTTACTTGCCTGTTCTAGTGTCCTTCCTTGAAGAAGATCTGAGGAGATCTTATCTACCTGCTTGAGATTTTCTGGATTTGGACAAGGGTCTAAAGCAGGTCAATGCTTCCCAATTATATCACCATGTAGTGGGAAACAAGTTCTTTGAGAAATAACAATCTACTTATCAATCATTTTACAGCACAGTGTCTTTCTATAGTTACAATTTATAATGATTTATTAATGCAGTCTGGTTTTTGTTAAGCATTTTAATTTCGCTTGATCTGAATGCTGTGTTTGACACTGTCAATTATAACATTCTGCTTGATCATTTATGAAATTATGTAGGATAAGCTGGCACTGCTTTGAGTTGGTGTCAATCTTGTTTATCAAACACATGTCCATCTGTGTCATTATTCTGTACTACCTTGGCATATTGTCAGGTCCTTCTGTTTTTACACAAACTCATTTTTACTTAGTGCATGGTATAGTATTTCTTTTAGGTGAATCCATTCATCGCTTATCTATTTCTTCCTTCAAGTAAGGTAATCAAGGACATGGTATATTTGCTTTGTATAGCTATATAGAAAATCACCAAACACTAGAAGGAACATATTTGTCCTTTTAACAGGTATACACACACAGATAAACATGTATGCCTGTTCTGAGACAGTGGTAAAAATGTTCCTCTTCTTTAGATGAAGTTAATAAGGAGATTATTATGGCTCTGGAATATGTCATATATGCAAAGGAGACATTATCGGGGAAAATTGTTAAGAGTTTTCACAATTCTAAACCTTAACTTATATTTCTTTGGGGTATTTTTCATGACAAATACAATCATTATTGATAATTAAGAAAACTTATTTGCTGTAGAAATGCACATGGGACAGCACACGGCAATCATCAAGTTTCACTTACAGTATCACAGTGTTTATAGAAAACTTTGGATGCATTCCTTTAGTTTGGTTTACATCAAGCATCTACACTGATTTCAATTCAAGATGTGTGTTTACTTTAATACTAATATTAGCAGTTGATGCCTGACGTATATCCTAGGAGTAATACATTATGTCTCCTACTATTCCTCTTGAACAACAAAGTGTTTAGGACACTCCAGACATTTATTTTCACATGGCCGTTTTCTTCCTCTGTGAAACCGATATATGTTAATGGGAAAAAAATGCTTTTGTACTCGAGATGTGAGTTGTCATCTAGGAAATATATTTGCCTGGTTCCAGTTTAAGCCTTCTTCATGTTTCTGAATCGCAATGGAACACTTAAACAGAACACTACCTTGAGCAAAATTGTGTACAATAACCAACATAACTCCAAGTTGCTTTGTCACCATGGTAACTATGCCTTGGATCTACTCTAGAAACTATGCTTGACACAACAGTATCAGCTATAGATATTTGAGAATTTTTTAATGGTACTACTTAGACCAACAAAGGTGATGTAGACACAGCAATGCTGAACAAAAAACCCACCTTTTCTTATACGCCTTGTTTTGTATGAGAAGCTGGTATATACTACATCCAAAGAAATATATTCTTTTCAGTAAAAGATGCATCTACACTTAGAGCCTTTCCTGAGACAGATGTGTTAGCAATCCCTCTCTAGTTTAGACTAGCCCTAAGCGGTATAAAGCAATTAAAGATAATCCAGAGCATGCCTTGAAAGGATAATGTTTTCTGCAGCCCTTTTGTTCATAATTTTCAGGTTTGTGCTTTTCTCTACCACCCCTGTAGACTGTGGAATATAGATTGCATACTGATAATGCAGGCTGTTATCTGTAGGTGTTCCTAAATAATGAATAGTTCACTGTAACAGCTTTCCTTACAAATAGGTAGCACAAACCAGCTTCAGTCTGTTTTTTGAACAAAATAGGTTACAACATTTCTAAAATAGAAGCCTACCTTGAGGCTTTTAAATCCATTCTTGGGCACCTAAGGGTGCCTTTCAAGTTCCATTCATTTCAACTTCTAAATTATTTTTAGTCCAAATATGGCCACCTTTCTCTAGGCTAGACTGTGCCTGGACAAGCACAAATGCTTGTCCTGAAGCTACAAGGACCTTTACCCAACATTTCAATCCCTATGGAGCCAATTCTATGCAGAACATCCTCTAAACGTCCCTACCTTACATATTCATATGTGAGAGGCAGCAGAAGGCTAGGTTATAGTACATAAGGAAGTACTTTTCACCCTTTTGAGTGTGTCTCCATTACATTGTAATAATATGTCTGCCAGATCACATCTTCCTCTGGGAATTACTATGAGAAACCTTTGCAATGTGTGGGGTCAGTGAGAGTTCTGGGTTTCTTTCTGAGATTTAGTTTGCTTTAGCTTCATTTTCAGCAAAACATCCCATTCCATTGCAGGCACCAATTCAGGCACCACTAGGTACACAGTAAGATAAATCTTAAAACAGGAGGGGGCTGCAATGTGATTAGTAACATATATTTTCCCTTACTGCAATCCATGACCCTTTTCTTTGCTCGATCAGTGTGGCTCTTGGGGTTTCTCTCTTCAAAGACTAATTGCTGGAAAAGCTGTACTTGTTCTGCTCTGTCCTTCATTTTAAACTAGGTTGTAACTTTTTGTAGTCCTTGGTGTTTAATTGATCCATATCTACCACAAGATTTTCCTTATGAAAGTCCTGCCTGCATTGACTCAGATACTGTGAAGAATTCTGGAAAAGGGAGAGGAGTGGATTCTAATTGATATTTTGCACAATTGGCAATAGAGGTTCAGAATTATGGCAAGCTCTAATTTGCCATCAGAGATGGAGCTGCTAAGTATGTCAATGACGATGACATTGCTATTTTCACTTCTTCATCTTTCTTTCTAGAACTGTGATTCAGGGAAGATATCCATAGGAACATAAAGAAGGACATAATGTCTTTTGTTTCTTTTTTCTTTTCTTTTTTTTTTCTTGTCACAGTCTTGCCTCCATCTAACAAGGGAATTATTTCAATATTTCATTAGTCATCTTGGAATTAATTTAAAAGTTCTTCCTGGATGATCTTAAGGGATTTCAGCATACTTAATTTATTGGTCCTTTTCTCTGCTATTCTTAGCTGACTCTTTTAAAAACATAAGCCATGTGAACCGCCCTTTCCACCACCCTTGTTTTTAAAATAAATTGTTGTAAATTATGCTCTTTTTTTTTTACCCCAAAAGAAACAGCTTTAACAAAAGCACAGGTGGCTTGGCTAGAGTCAATTTACAGTATATATACTAAGAGGAAAGAAAATGAAATTGTAAAAGGAAATACACATTTTAAAAACCACAAGCTCATAAAACAAAAACAAAATGAAATATCAGAGAAAGAAATCAAAATGTCAGCATTTCCATTATATATTCTTCTTTTTAGAGGTTTTAATCCATGTTAAAAACTCTGTAAAGACTAAAATCTGGCATATGAAGTATGACATTTCAGCCTAGAAACTAGTTTTGTCTTATATGTAGGGAAAAGTTAATTTGTGGCATTTGGTTAATATTTTATGGTTGATTGAAAGGCAGTGTTACACATTGGAATCATTTCAGTCTATCATTTCAAGGAGAAGTTAGATAAGCGTTAGCATAGAAATTATCTGTAAGAAGAAAACCACATCTTTAAGATTCAGGCTTTCTTAGTGAGTTTCTGTTTATACATGTTCACAACTCTGGCATCACTTTTTACACTTGTGTGGTGAACGGAGATTTATGTCTCACTGAGGCAGTGAACTCCTTTCCCAGTAAGGCTTTGCTGCTCCCATGAGCCTTTGCATAGACCTTTGCCCCCCCCCCC
>JAVSBS010018956.1:100384-126909 GCA_033124195.1 Coracias cyanogaster | reverse complement strand
AGTCTCAGAACAAATACATCCTAATGATTATTTGCCAATGTTTTCACAGAAAAGAGCAGTCAGCTGACATGGCAAAGTAGCAGAAGTCTCTTTTCCACATGCTGAAATGGCTGAATAAGCTACGCAGAGCAAAAATGACTTTTCTGCCTGCAATTTGCAGAGTCCCAGGACAGCAGCTCGCACCTGGGGGCGACAGAGCTGTGGCAGTCTGTCATCCTTGAGCTATTTCTCCATGCTCCAAGGAGGAGAGGGGGTGACGCTGCTTTCTGTCTACGTCAGGAATTGTTTGAATTATTTACAATGGACAGAAGGACAGCTGGGGGGAGGGAATAGGGAGGCTGGCGCAATGCTATAGACATTGATTCTGCCAGGTAAAGGGCAAACTGACTTGAAATACAAATGGTTGTCTTGCAAATTTGGAAGGAGGGCTGTTTTCCAGTGACATCTTCACAGCCCAAAAAAGGGCTCTACGCATATTATTGAAGTAAATGCAGATTGTAACATTGTCTAGGGGTGCCATAGCTCAAGAGAGATACTTGTCTTCTTTTCCTACGTATTGAAGCCCTCCAGTCTACAGTACAATAGAAGCTGTGCAGCGAAATTTGCACATTTGCAAAATTCCTCTCCCTGAAGAAAATTGCCAGGTTTTCACTGAATTACTTGTGAGAACAGATCAAAAGGAGAGGGAAGATGGAGGGCTGAGGGCTAGCCAGTCCGTGGGATGCTCTACAGAAAATTGAGGAAGGCAGCTGCAGGACCAACTCTTAATAAAGGAGCAAGACCAGGAGTAAGGAACACGTAAAGAAACCATTACACTGGTAACACATCTTACGCAAGGACTCTCTTAATTTTTCCACTAACTTACTCCTGTTATACAATTTTTGCTTCTTTTAATTAAACGTTTCAAGAGAAAATAATGGGATCTTAAAGCCTCATGTATTTTGGAAAAGGTAGTAGTAAATTGTGCAGTTTTGACCTTTTCAGCTTTTTGTAATTTGATTGGCTGTCTGTTCTTTTCCCTCCACTATTTACAGCTGCAGTGAACTGTGCAGAAGGGGTAGGATGGCTAGCCAGCTGTAATACCGAATATTTAAAACGTTAAAATGCTGCAACATACTGGTGCCTTCCACAGAGTATATAGGCATTATAAATTTTGCTGCGTTGATCACATAAAGGATCAAGAAATTAAATGACTTCATGAATCATTTTTTGTGGGACAACAAATGTGACCAAAATGGGGAAAAATGGTATCACTCTGACCCCAGATCTGGGAAGCATATTTTTTTGGTGTTTATTATTTCTCCTGCCGTAATAGATGAAGACTCCCTCTGAAGCACAGGATCATTTTAGCAGGCACTGAGAATCTACGAGTGACACAAAGACAAGCCCTGCCCCAGAAAGCTTGCAATCAAAGCATCTTGAATCCATTCAACAGGTGACTAAATAGAGGTGATGACCTTCTTTGGAATAAATATTTCTTTGTTAGCATACCAGAGGGAGATCTTAGTGAAAACACAGTATACCTTGAAAGCAGTTCCTTAGCAGATGGAGATGGTAACATAGAGGCATTAATAGCCATATAACGAGTCCAGAGGGCAATGTCAAATAATTTGGTACCCAGGCAATATCCCAAGGAGATTGACAGGAAACTAGCAGGGCAATAGGAGATCCACAGAATCTCGGTCTAGGATGACAGCTGAGGTACTAGTAACTAAAAGAAAAATCTCCAGAATTTGGTACTCCTTCTGTCATCAATAACAAGTCTGGTGAACAGCATTTGGTTCTATGCGAGCTTTCCTCAGTGGAAAAGCTCTTCCGATGCTTAGGGAAAACCAGAAAATAATGTGCAGTTGGGTCCCTAATCTTTAATTCCTTTAGAAACGCAAAAAAAAAAAAAAGGTTTATTTTGCATGCAAGAGGAATCTGAAAAGTTATACCGTAGAAATCAGGAGTCCAGGTCTCACAAATGACAGTAAGAAGCTTTCTGGCACTGTGCACACTGTTACAGCAGAGCCCTCATGACTGGACCTTTGCACTAGGGCTGGAGGAGTGAGGCGGCATCTCAGCTCCCTGCCCTGACCCACACAAGTCCACACGTGGCTGAGCACAGCAGGGGAAACACAGGAGCACCATAGGCGATCAGGCAGAAAGAAATGATGAATCAACTGGAGTCGCAGACAGAATTCAGAACGGAGACCAATTTTGAAAATTTCGCTATGTTAACTCTAGTTCCCTGTGATCTTGGAAGTGGAAAGTTTCATCTTGTTCCAGTTGTAGCTCTGTATTAAAGTCAAAAGTGTAGGGAGAAAGATTGTTACCATGCTGAAATGCTGGGAAAATTTCTTCAGAAGGAAATGCCAGTATTTGCTTTTGATATATCATTTGAAACAAACCCATGATCTTGAGGGATTCTTTTCTGCGGTTGTTAAAACTGAATGTTTTCATTGATTCAGATACCCTCTTTCTGGAGGAGCTGCAGCTGCCGGGACAAACAAGCCTCCATTCTGCTCTGCTGATTCCTCTGGGAGCCAAGGGTGATTGACAAGGTGCTCTGGTTTGGACAGACTCATGCGCTTGTTGCATGCATTTCAGTGAGAGCAGCCTCCACAGCATCAAGCCAGGGGGATTTTCCTCCTTTCCACAGGCATTGAGAGGTAAAGTGTTTCCAGCCTGTCTGTGGTGACTGAATATGCAGAGTCAGCTGTTAAGCTAGTCCCAGCATTCTGCTGCTGTCCCCTAGGTCATCTTCCTTGGGCTGTCCTCAGTAGCAGCAAGCAGGAAGGCCATGCAGGAGACCAGGCATGTGCAGGCATCCTTGGATGTGTCTGCATGCAACCTCCGGACTCCGTGCTGCTCTGTGGAGAGGGGAAACACTTTAGTGTTTTCCCCAAACATTACAGATGTCTTGGAGGCTCACGGACCTCACCAGCACAAGGAGCCATCTGCTTGCCTCCTCCTCCCCCAGCTGCACTACAGCTGCTCTGGGATGGCCTCCTGTATTTATCCTTCTCTTTGGGGAAGATGGAAAGACATATCTCTGAGGTTTATAAGGTGCTGAGATTTGATGCTCTGCTTTCTGGGCTCTGGGGGCCAGTTGCTGGGGGCAGAGGTGGCTTGGTTTGCCTTGAGGGCTGAGGGAGGGCAACATCTACTCCTGCTGAGCTGCTGCCACCCTCCTGAGGAACTCTCCCCTCCCCTTTTTATTCTACAACCAGCCTATCTGCAGAAAAGATATCAACATTATTATGTACATATGTATTGGATGGGCCTCCCTTGTCAGATAGGGACCATCCCTGGGCAAAAGAGGGAAGCTGCCCTGAGGCAGAGCTGGAGGTGGGTGAAAGTGGCTGCAGTGCCTGGGGAGCTACAGCCCCGTGCCCAGGGATACCGCCGACCCCCACCAGCAGCGCTGGGCTGCCGCGTTTCCATCCGCCGATCAGATATATTTACTTCTCGGGTATTTCCCTAACCAGAATTGACTGCGCTATAATTGCCTATTTCTTTGGTCCATTGGCTGTTAACCTTGAGGCGCAGCGGGTGGAGGCGGGGAGGCCCTTGCTGTCAGGCCTGACCCAGGCCGTGCTGTGGGCTGCCATGACAACGGCGACAGATGTCAGCCATGCTGCCCGCGCCCCCCACCCCGCCAAAATCGATCTGGCGGTGACAGCCAACGGCCTGCCAAGCGTCCCCCGCCCCAGCGCTGGCTTCGTCTAGCGGGGAGAGGAAAACATAAAAGAAATGAAATGAATTTGACCTCTGTCTTCCGAGTGACTCCGGTGCCGCGCTGAATCCTAGCAAGCGCCTCTTATGAATTTGAAAAAAATTACATTAGGAATAACATTTTGAAGTGAAATGACTCTTGTAATGTCAACCCTCCAGAAACATGTTATTTCAAATGTCAGATACATAGCAGTCATTTGCTATTTTCTGGATGTGTCCGGAGGTTATCTTCACCTCGGGTGCACTTCAGGTAAATTATTATAAAGAAACTGCCTGTGAAGTACAGAAAAAAGTATTGCTTATTTTTTTGCACCATCCCAGTGAGGAGAACTCTGTGGCTGTGTTAGAGCATCGCCACGATGAGATGATGATAAACAATGCTCCAAATTGACAACATCTCTCCTTTTTCAAAACTGTGCCAGGGTGGATGGAAGGACTTTCCTGGTCTGCCGTAGGGTTCTCTGAGATGGCAACATGTCTCTTGGCAGGGGCAGAGGATCCCAGGGGCACAGGGATGGGCCCCACATGCCCTTCTGTGTTGCCTGGGGTTTGCTTGCCATGTATGCAAATGAAGACTCTACAACGCTATGTAAACATTTGCCGATACATCAGTGTCACCTTGGCAATGTTACGCCTGTGTCCAACAAATAAGGAAAACCCCAAATCCCACGGGGTTTGGTTCATGCCTACCACTGGATGGACCTGCTGGCAGATTTTAGAGGCAGCCCCTCCCAATTCTGTAGAGATGGACAAATCTGTAAGATAACCCAGTCCTTAGAAAAAAAAAGAAAAACAGCACATCGCTGAAGGTGATTATAGTAAAAAGAATCTCTTAAGATTTTCAATGCGATATGTCTGTCTCTCTGCTGTGGGATATTTTATTGCATTTTTGCCCTCAAGTGAAGCTGACGGGAGCCAGGCTTGCAATTTAAATCAATAAGAACCCTTTACCATGGCCATAAAATACTTCGCTAAACCTTTGAAGTGGCCACAGTTGAATGCGCAGTGAACACAGCATAAATGCTGCTTGAGATGTATTGTGTTAGATCACTGCTAAAGCAGTGCTCTGAGGAAGCACTGCCCAAGCACCTTCTGAGAGCAGGGCAGAGCAGCCCAGATTCTCTGGGGTGCCGGCGGGGTTACTGTAAGTCAGTGCCTGTAACTGGCCACCCTGCACCACAGACGTCCAACATCTGTGCTCCCAGCTCAGTGAGTTTCCTGGGGTGGTGAGTCAGGCTGGAAAATCCTGTATGTGTTACTGCACCTCTTGGTGATGGCTGGGGAAACACAAGGCAACCGTGGCTGCATTGGCGATGCTTCCAGGGCCAGGTCCTCAGCTACATAAATTATCATTTCTGCACAGGAGCAAGGCTGAATGATCACAGATGAGGCATAGCCTTTGCAGTAAGAATGGTGTCTGAGTGAATGTAAGTCTACCTAGATTTTGGCTCGTGCATGTATGTATATGTCTCTACATATATCCAGGTAAAAGTCTACATAGAAGCAGAAAGCTCTCAAAAGTTACAAGCCTAGTTTCAATAGCATGAAGCATTTGACCATTTTATATTTAATACTCACAGTCAGGATATCCAAAGTAAAGGTTGACACTTCACGCTTCCTGGAAAAGCAGGAGGAAAACAAGTAATGTTTAAATCAGTGCCCTGATTTTGTTTAAGAAAAGTCTTAGGGATTCCTTAAGGAGAAATCTATGTTTTTTCCTTCCATTTGTAAATAAGCTTTTCATTTAAAGAAACCAAGGAGCAAGCACTACTTTATTATTGGATAAATCTGGCCTAGTGTCAGGGGAGAAGAAGTGGATAGGATGTGTTTTAAGAACATAACAGACAGGTTCTTCGAGTCTCTTCCAGAGACTTAGGGACTATGTTCAGAAGCAGCATTAAGTGCACATAGCACAAAGAGCACTGTATGCCCTCCCTAGCTGCAGAGATAGTCCTGCCCTGGGGGTCCACGCTCAGGCTGCTGAATCTTGCCTGGTTTGGGGCAAGCAGTCCAGGTGGCTGTGCTGGTTGTTCTCTTTCTTTCCCTTCAGTGAGGGCTGGATCCAGTTCAGCGAGGTTCATCACTTCAGCAAATATGCGAAGAGGGAAAAGGACAGTTTTCCTTTCTGTCCTGTACGTTCACAGTTCGGCATTATGCTACTCCTGCTTATCTTAGTATTACAGAGATAGCAGCAGCATGCATAGTAATACTATATGCTCAACAGATTGTAAGAATGCGGGCTAAAAAAAGCTTCAATGAGTATTGTCTACAGTCATCGTTATTTGTAATAGATCTTATGTCTAGTAGGTATAAGTCTATTCAATGTTTTTAAAAAATGTATATAAATTAGATGCACCATTATTTCAGATGCCTGATTAGGTTTGGAACTTGACTCTGCTAGTTTTTTTCTATAACCCATTTGTACAGAACATACATTTTTCTGCAACCCCATGAGCATGTCAGCATTGTCACAGGTGCATATTCACTGTCAAACATGACCAAAAGTACCTCTCCATACATCCACATTGTAAAACACAGGCTGTTCACATAGGATTAATATTTGTACCATATGTTCCTTCTGCACTGAGAAACATAGTACATATGCTCTTCCACAGTATTTTGCTCTAAAAAATAGCTGAAGTGGCTGCTGTTATGTTCCACTGAGAAATTTTGATCAGTTATGGCTAGTTTGCTCCAGTGAGCAACTTCAGTTGACTTCTCTTGCCTTTACTCAACCTTCCACTCCTTTTAGCTAACCCCAAGTGTCCTGACAACAGGCAAGATGTATCATGCTTTGCTGTCTCTCACTCTGGATGAATTTGGCATCAATATGCCCTTGGGTGCAAATGGGAGAAGCAAAACCTTCAAATTACCTTGATAGACTCAAAAATGTTTCTCTTATTCTAGAAAATATCACCAAGAGCACATCTCATCTTAGAGTCCTAAACTTCACAATCTCCAAGGATAAACAATGTGATGGGGAAATAATCAGATGGAGGATAAAATGTGATTTGTTTCACTGTATTACATCTGACAGTAAGTATTTGTCCTAGCTCACATCTTGTTTACTAGTTAGGCAGTGTTAGTTTGGATATATGACTGTGGATTTAAAAAAAGAAAAAAGTCTTCCTGTTTCATCCTATTTCTGGAGACTCCACACACTTAGGCACAAACACCGGAGAAATTTTTCAAATCCAGACCTGTGGTGAGTTTATCTGTTTATATTTATCTTTCTATCTCATTCCTCTTTTTCCTTTGACTAGACTGGTAATGAAAGGCATTTCTCTGTCATGGGGCATCTGACAAGAAGACACACAGAGCTTTCTGACATGGTCACTGAATGCCCCCCTTCAGTTTCTGGCTTGCATAGACATGACCATCCAGAGAGAGAGACTAAATACAGGTCTAGATTTTACCATCTTTAATTTGATATAGTGAGCCCTTAAAATTAAGGAAGGAAATTGCCATGACCATGCTATTTCTTTCCTGGAATTTTTCTGCAAATCTATCAAACCAAAATCAGACATGATACGAGAACAGAAGGATCCCCAGTTCCTGCTGTCTGTGTTGGGTTGGCTGCCTCAGTACCACTTTTGTCTTGAGGGCAGCTCTCTGTCTTCCTCCAAAGCAGGAGAAAGGAAGGATGAAAATGGACTTTTAAAACAGGGAAATTCTGACTCTCTAATCTCAACTCAATCTCACAGGTAATGGCTGGAAGCCCTATCAGGGACACGAGAGAGACAAATTCTACAGCAGAAAGGACTGTTTCACTTTATTTTTATGTGATGCAACAGTTTCTGAGTTGTCCCTCAGATTTTGCTAACAAACCTTACTGGTTCTTAGGCAGAACAACTGGCAGAAGGAAATTCCTCAGGAATTTACAAATTGTCTATTGGGATTTCTGGATGCATTTATGGATTGTCCTAGAGCATTTTATGGAAAGATCTCCTGGTAGTCATGATTGTTATGCCCAGCACAACAATCTACAAACAGTCCCTCTGAATTAGACAGTACATCTGTCTTTATTTGTTTGAGTAGCATGTAAATGTCATTTCCCTGCTCACACAAGCACAAGGTGAGGTTCTTGGTTGAATTTTGAAGCCATTGCTTTTGCTCTGGATGCACAGTCTGGGAAAAAGCAGTGCATAAGCAGATTTGTAATGGTCAGAGACATCTGCAGTGGCTAGTTACTGAGATATGTTGTAATCATCTTTTCCTCTAAATCTGCTAGATACGTCTCTCAAAGCTGGCATCTTTTCCTAGCTCTGGGCCTTGTGGGTATGATCCTCTGAGTGCAGGCACACTCATCAGAATGGTCTTTGCACCTCTAAATTAATCTCCCTGCTTTCCTGATTTGTTGGCTATTTACACACCTTTCCCTAAGATCTACATGCAGGGAAGCTCTAGCACTGTCCCAAGAACAGTGAATGAGGAAAGAAGGATGTTCTTAATCCCAAACACCTCACTCTAGAAAGAGCACAGATCTTGAATACAGCTTTCCTACGGTCTGATCTTGAGGAAGATCCAAGATTCAGTGAGTTTTCTTCCAGCCTGCTTGCATTTGAGCTCTGCTTTATTTTGTCCATATGCTCCTTCTTCTAGACTTTACCATCAGCCTCTTCCTTAGCTGTGGTTGGGAGAGGTAGTCAAAGACAAAATCCAGTAAAATACATTTGCTCCCATAGGAAAGAATTTTTAATGTCTGATGGCTTGATGCTTCTGCAGTAAAATGTATACTGTAATCTACAAATGAGTTTTCAGTCCAACATTGGGTAACATTCTTCAGTGAAGGTCGCAGCAGTATATAGAGGCATTGACACAAAACACATTTCATAGAACAAAATGGAGTTCACTGTTTGACATGGACATATCCTCAATCTGTCATACTGTTTTCTGCCTTAACTTGATGGTCAAAGTAGCTGGCCAGGTGTGAGTAGGGAAGTGATCTATGTCTCTTCAATAGCTGCAGTAATTTCCTTGTCCCTCCTCAAAGTCGCCCCTGTTCCAAGATGATGGCGACACTGGCCTCTTGTGCGACCTTCTGATCGATGGAGTGACAAGCTATTTCTTTCTCAAGTGAGTCCTAATCTCCTATTATGCCAGAAATACACAGGCTACTGTGATAAAAGCTTACAGTCTATGACACCTGGTCAAAACAATTATTTTGGTAGTTGTTCCCTGCAGATTTGGGCTGTGACATGTGAGGCAACTAAACTAATTCCAGGAGCAAAGGGATTCCTAAAGTGAAATATGATTTAGAGGGCATTGGCTAAGGTTTGGAATTTGGTATATGATTCTTAAGACTGGTCTGCTCTGGGGTTATCTGCCTTTCATTGTACTCTTGTACTTGACTTTTGAGTTATATAGTTTCCTTAGCCCTAGAACATTTCTGTGTGGGTGTTGCCCATCATTTTGTTAGGCATGTCCAGCACATCTCAGGATTTGCTTCTCATAAATCAGAGTTATCCGATCTGTTCTCTTGGCACAGAAGGATAGTCTACAAGGTGTGGAAGTTTACTTTTCTGTCTGCTTGTAACAGCTTGTTAAGACAGAATTCTCCAAGGCCGTATTCATTCTGCCTGGAAATAGTTCGAATGGTGGGAATTCCACCACAACCCTTTTGGGACAACTTTGTACCTGAAGAATTCCTTCTGTCAAGTTGACTATCAAGGAGATGCTCTCTGCAGCTCTATGATCATTTTCATCCATTTAAAAGGGAAAAGGTTGCTGTCCTAGTTCTGTGAAAGGAGCATTGAGGACAGCAGGGTAACTAGCTTGGTCCAGGCTGCACAAGAAGCTTGTGACAGAGCAGGGATCTGAACACCTCAAATAACTGCTGGGCTAGTTATAGTTTATACTGTTTTACCTAGTTATGTCATGTTGTACCCAACGAAGGCTTGCTCTCCAGCTATGAAGCTGACAACCTTCCATGGCCAAAAGTGAGTTGCTGTTAGGGACAAACATGTTTTGTACGGTACAGACCCTAATTCCTCCCTCTATTACACTTAACTCAGTTGTAAATTGCTCCAGCTCAGAGTTAATTTATAACAGCTGGACTTCAAGGAAAGAAAAAGGATTGTAGTGCATAATGCAGTGCTGGTTGTGTTATGCCTTATTTCTGTCCACCTCTTTCTCCTGAACTCATCATGACCTGTCCCTTCTCATTAGCCATGGAACTACAGGCAAAGCTGGTGCAGAAAGGTGTTGTACCATCTCTACTACCTGAGTGGCACTGTCCCTGCACAGGACAAGTTCTCCACTGATGTTATCCATGAACTTTAGGGCTATTTCATGCTAATTACACAAGATAACATGTGTGAGAATTTAGAATCTGAATTCTGGATTTCTTGTTTGGTGGTGAGCAAACCATGATGCAGACCTGGTCATACCTGTGGGGCCACGCTAAGTTAGCAACTCTGCTTCTTCCAGGAGAAGCATCAGATACCTGACCAGAGAAGAGCATTGTCACAAAGCCCGGACTTGTTTGGATTCAGTTTCTGTTCAAGTATAACAAACCATGCCTAGAAAAATGAATTTTCTTGATCTGTCGAAGATTGTATGGCCCCACCAGACAGACTTCCTTGACTACTCTCTTCCCACAGTGGATGTTTGTCCTTTCTAAACTTGTCAGGCTTTGTTACTAGGCAAATCCCTACAGCCAGCTCCAGGATCCTTTTGCCTCTTCAGTATCCCAAAACTATTTTCAAGTGGTAATCAAGACTATGTCTACGTTAATTGATCCCAAAGCATATAAAAGTTCATGGGTCTGGATACATGTTTCACACATATGTGAAACAGGCTGCATATTGGCCGCTCTTCTGCTTTCACACTGGTATCCATGGAAAAAAAAATCAGCATGTGGGCCACCAAAGGATGGGTGCATCTTTAGCCCTATCAGCTAAAAGTAAGTATTTCTCAAGCAGCTAGATTTCAAAGAGACCCTTTCATAGGACCTTTCTGTGCTACCTTTAAGAACATAGTTTATAAATATACCACCCTGCAAACTGTTATATTCTAGTCTCTAGCTGATCTCTTTCCCTCTCTGACATAATAGGCCATCTCTCATTATAGTAACTTCCTTGCATTTACCTTCAAGTCAGATAATAAAGGGCCTTTATTCACTTACAATGGATCTAAAATAGTAAAATCCTACTGTCTTCAATAAGTTACTTCCAGTTCATCAGTTCAAGATCAAGCTCGAATTATTTGATTATTTTTCCTTATACATCAATCTGTCTTGTCCCTTAGTTTTTGTTACTTCTTCCTGAACATACTTAGCAGGTAGAAAGATGCCCAGTGTTTTGCAGATGGATATGCCAGTTCTGATGGAAAGAAGCACAAGCCTACTAAACACTCAGTGCAAAATAATGAACGTGAAATAGAACTTTTTAGCATTTATTTTTCCCAGTCAGAGCATGAAGCATACATTATTTGTAATGCAGTCGCAGAAGTACCATCCATGGTCCATGGCTTGATGGTTCTGTGGCCAAAATAGCTTTGTTTTTTTATTTTCACTTTCTTTTTTTTTTTTTTTTTCTGGAGGGAGAGTCTTTTAAAGACTAGCTCTTTAAGAAAATAATATACTTTGCACTCTGCTTTAATTTTAATGGTTGGACTCAGTGACGTGAAGGGCCTTTTCCAACCTAAATTATTGTATGTGTTTATGTTTCTATGATTTCTCAGTGAAGTGGTGGAGGCTGGTGCAGTTACCCTGCCTATGTCTGCTGACTTTTGTGGCACTTAGTCAAGTACATTCTTTCACTTCAAAATGTCTTCTCCTTGTCCTGTTATCTAGAAATTGCCTTTTAAGCCAGATGACCAGCATCTTTTGATGATATCTTCACTTAACAAGGAAATATTTGACTGCAAGGTGCACATTTAAAACATCATAATTTCTTGCCTGCATGTTATAACGTAAGATGAAAACCAGACCAAAGCTGGGAAGCTGTTAGACGTGGTATCTCCAAACTGCATAAAAAAGCAGTTGCTCAATTGCTCATCTTCATAAAATAGAAGCTGAAATTTTCCTATCTAAGCTATTCTTAGCAGTTGTCCTACAGAGTTATTGATCCTTGGCTGCTCAATCTAATGAGCAAACTACACAGTGGACCACAAGTGCATTTCAGTTTTATGTGTAAGTGCTGTAAATGCTATTTTCAAAGTTAATATATTATTTTTGGCATCTTTATAACAGCTTATTTAAAGTGTTATTAATGTTTAGAAATGTGATTCAAGGTTTATTTTATGGGTGTTTGACTCAGTTTTAAACTCTCTCTCTTTAGCTCCTAGCCTCCCCTCTATGCCCAGGCTGCATATATGTAGCTTTTGGAGTTGTTTGGCTCATGTTGCATTTGTCCCTGATTGTTTTATTAACCTCACTTGCTCCTTAAGTCACTTCTGCTATCCTAGTGGAACAGTCTTGAGTCCTAAATTGTAAGTCTTTGTGAGTTAAAGGCGTCAACAGGATCAATTTGCAGAAACTCCAAAAAGTGTGGCTGAGTCTGAAGGGTAGGGACTCACCCTCCTCATGGGTTTGGGTTTTTCCTCTAGCAGTGCCCCAGTACAGGAACTGCTTCAAACCCAGAGCGCCCCAGGGAGGCATTATAACCCTGCAGCTTCCCTCCAAGCCACAGGCTCTCCCCTGTTTCCACCTTTCTCTGGAGGAAGTAATTTTGCTTCTGTCCTGGATTTTAGAAGGACAACCCTGCCTTTGTTCTGTGGGTGGCCGAGAGCGAGCTCCAGGCTTCCCAATCCACCTCCTCCTTCTCCAGAGAGAAATAAACATGCGTAGGGCAGCACACACACTAGTTTATAGTAGGGGCAGCGAAGCTGTTCTGGGAGGTCTCATGCCCTTCAGCTCTTTTGGATAACTGTGTCATCTACGCCCCCCTCTCTGCCTTTGATGGAGTGAGAGCACAAAGCACAGCCCTGTTCAGTGAGCTGTAATGGCTTCTGCTGCAGGGTAATGTGCTACCAGGTGTCGGGGCAGGTATCAGAGCCAAGTCCTTACGGCCTGATCCTGTGCGCAGACAGCACGACCAGCTCTATAGACACACCAATACAGTGAGCATACGCACCACATTTCTCAGATCCCAGAAAAATGGAGGATGTGGCCTTGCTTTACACATCAGCACGTTGTTGAACCATCTACAGATTCTCCTGGGTGGGCAGCATAAAGCAGGAGGTACCATCACCCCTTTGAGTGCCCAAGGTATCATGTTATTGCTCCCAAAATAGGAGTCTTAGTAGAAAAACACAGCAGTTTCTTTAATTTCAGTGTGCTTGAAACAGGGAACCCTCTGACATATTCCTCAGGATTAACTGAAGCCCCCCCCCCACCCCTGCAGGACATTCAGGGCACCTTCCAGCTGGGCATGTAAGCATGTGCTTAGTTCTTAATGCATGGATGGTCCCAGTGAGCTTCGGGCATGTGCTGAAATATGGATGAGCATTTGAAGTGCTCAGCATCTTGGGGCTATCAAGCCCCAAATGGATCAATCTCAAGACATTATTCAAATTGTGGGTTTCAAATTCCATGTGTTAAAAAAAAAAAAAAAATCATTATCTCCGTTGTAAAGATGAAAGAATTAAGGTACGCAGAGAGGTTGAAGAACTTGGTCAATGTCAAGGCACATGTCTTTGGGTGAAATCCAGAAATATAACCTGTTTTTTTTCTGAAACCCATTCCTGTTCTCAGCCACTTTGATACTCCTTCACTATTCCCACACTGTTCTTGTTACAGCTGGTGACTATCACCAAGCTGGAAATCTGAATGTAAAATACATTTAAATGACTATGCTGTTTGCAGCTTTCTGCCTTACATATTTTTGTTGTATCTGTTGTTTCTGCTATTTACTCCACATTTTAAAGGACAAGCTAGTCAGTGGGCTAAGTGACAGAATGTTTTCCATCTTATTTAAGTATATCTCCATTAAAATGTAAACTGCTTTCAACCCCCTTTTCAGAAAAAAAAGGAAAAAAAAAAGCCTACTCCTGTAGATGCAGTAAAGTCATGGTAATTTTCCCCAATTGAAACTCCCGACTTTGTACCTTAACATCATATACAGCATAATTTATAAAAGTGTGAGCAACTGCAGAATTGTTCTCCTAATAGATTCTGAAGATTCCAATTTCCATTCTGCCACACAAGACTGAAAATCCACTTGTGCTCAGTTATCTGTATCTTTGCCTCATCCTCATACTGCATCAAAAATCAGGTTCAGGTGCAGGTTAAGAGCATGCATTTACCTCAGGAATATGGGACTTATTAAATATCTCTACACAATTAACATCACCATATCAATAAGAATTATCATTATGTCCTGTCAATCAGGTGCTGAATTTTGCTTCAGGGAAACAAAACAATTTAAATTATAGCAAGTGCCCCCCCCTTCTTTTTTTACATGCTTCTTTTAAAATTGGATAATTATGTGGCTTTTCATTAGATTCTTCTAAGCATAATAGATCACAATATTCACCCTTTGACCTTGGTGATGAATGTTTCTGGTGAAAACATGTGACAAGCAGTGTTCTAATGAGAATAAAATACTGAATAACTGTGAGTCTCACATAATGAAAGAACAAAAGCAAGAAGCACAACTACTTTAAGGCTGCAGTGCAAAATGTGTTCATACAGCAATTCTGATGGGCTATAAAAATAACTCTTTTTAAGATTGTACCAACAAACTTTGGTATCAGATGCAGAGACAAAGGTGAGAAAAGACAAAGGAATCTTTGTATTCTGTGTAAACTCCGTAGGAACATGAGAAGTTGTCTCTCTCTCTGCTGTCTAGGCAAGCTGCTACAAAAAGCTCTGCTATTAAGTTCTCCTAAACATCTCAAAATTTTATATGTGTATTTACACTGTAAAAGAACTATAAATTCAATTTGTTTCCAATATTTTAGAGTGGGGCTAAGTAGGTCAAACTCTCCCTCATGCAGCCATACACAGTAGTCAGTAAAGTTACACTAGCGATTATTATTTGATGTGTTTATAAATAATTATTTTTGTGAACTGACAAAAATGACGTACCAGTCATCAGTGCCAAAACAGTGAGGGAAAAAAGGAGGATTGGCTAAATTAGAAATTGTTAGCAGCCTACCGCCTACCTTTTTGCAAAAGCAAGCATGGACCAGGGTTACTTATGCCCACCTCTGCTGTGGTCATTTAGACCTCGGTCTCAGTGGAGCAATGACTGCAGCAGGAATGTTTGATTTAGAAAATAGTTATCCTCTGGTTTTGTTCTATCTTGGTTTTGCACTTGTTGGCTTTTTTGCATTTTGTTTGATGTCTGGGAAATGTTTATAGTCTGAATTGTCATCTCTGCTAACCAAACTTTCGGTCAACCTCTGAAGAAAACCTTTTGCTTCTTATTTCTGGATGGGATTCTTCTCTTATTCAAGGTCAGCTGTTCCATAGCATGTAATAGAAATGGGTTTTTTTCTGAAATCCTATCCCCACAAAAACAGTGTTTTGCTGTAGACTTTTGGGACAAGGATTTCATCTATGCCTTGTGTCAGGTTTTCCTTTGAGTTATTCCATTATTGCAGTTATTGGCACAACATTATTCTGAACTGACTACATGATGGAGGGGAAAATTTGGCCTCTTGCCTTTATTAACCTTCCAGAATATTTTGGTCTAAATTATTGCTGCTCTTATTTGATAAAATTAAATAAATAGCACAAAATATTAATAAGGAACAACAGCTAGAATTTCCCCAGTAGTTGGGTGCTAAAGGTCTCTAAGTAGCGCTATCTGAGGCCAGACATTCTGCTTACACTTGTGAGGAATTTGAGGGCCGCAGCCTAGTCCAACTAAATGACATGAAAAGTCAGGAGATTTGTACATGAATTTGAAAGCAAAATGAAAAGCCAGCATAAATATAAAATCCTATTTCTCCTTCCCTGTGTCAGTAAGCACCATGGACAATTATGCACTTGAAGGGAATTTAAAGGATGAAGAAGGCCTAACAGGCATGCTGTGCTGATAAGCAGATGAATTTTCCATGGACCTGGAGACAGAGGAAAAAATGTGCTGTGGAGTCCCTTTCCAGCAGCAGCCCTTGCCTCATGGGTTAACTTTCTCCATCAGCTGGTCCACATGGCATGCAGGACTGCCCTGGGAAGCACTGGGAGGGCTCTGCCCTCATGCTCCCTCATTGCTCCAAGAGGCTCTCAGTAGCTTCTCCTGCACCTCTGCGCATTTATGGCTGGCCCGCTGCATTTCACAGCAGTCTGAATCACTCAAATATTTGCTTGTTCAAGACCCAGGCACATGTGTCATCAGCTGTGATAATATCCGGAGAGGAAAGAAGAGCACACTTATAGCAAGGTTTAGTGAAGAGAGCAAGTTCTGATTTTCTTGCAGGTGACTATTAAAAGCAAAATAATCTCATTGATTGTTTGTTACAGTTCTCTGAATTGAGGGCTGTCTCCTAGCAGATTGAAATTTACTGTGACTGATGGGTTCTCATAAAATCAGATCAAAAGGAGAATAAAAATGAAGGATCTTAAAAGAAAATTACCCAAAATAAAAATGTTGGTGTCAGAAACAAGTAAATAATAATGTACTATATGCATTAACCAATGTTGTCTGCTTACCCAGTGACTATCAGTTAAATTTACCCTAACAAATATTTTGATGTCATATTCCAATGATTCTCTCAGAAAGAAAGAAGGAAAGAAAGAGAGGAAGGAAGGAAGGAAGGAAGGAAGAGAGAGAGAAAGAGAGGAAAGAAAGAAAGAAAGAGAGAAAGAAAGAAAGAAAGAAAAAAAGAAAAAAAAAGAAAAAGAAAGAAAGAAAGAAAGAGAAAGAAAGACAGAAAGAGAGAAAGAGAGAGAGAAAGCAAGCAAGCAAGCAACCAAAGACTTTGGTCTCTTGAAACTTTTACAGAATTCTGTTAAAGTTAACCTGCAGAGTAATGTTGTGGCTCACACTATGCATATGAATATGCTTATATCTACAGGATCAAAATAATGTTAAGTTCAGATGTACGTGCTTTTAACTGGGTTTCCACACTGTCTGTATAGTTTTTGGGTCTCACCCAAACTGTTTTGAACCTGTCAGTCAAATTTGGCAAATATACATCAGAAACATCGTAGCTCCTACACCTTTTGCAAAGAGAGATGAGAGAGACACAAGGTGGAATGTAATGTTAGGACTGAATAATACAACATTTTTTTCCTGCAGAAAGGATCATTCCTGCTCCTGCCCACTCTGCCTCCAGCCATGTTGTGCTGTGCCATCTGAGATTACTTTGGTGCCTATCCAATTCCCTTATCAAGGCAGCTCATCTAAAGCAGCAAGATGCAAACCAGGCAGGAAAGGTGATGGGGTTTCTCCCGGAAAAAAGCCAAACCACAAACAGTTTTCTTCAGTTTTCTTCACTTCTCCCTGGCAAGGGAAGGGAAGGAAGACAAAGACAGACCCTAGTGCTCAACTGTAAGAAATGCTTCGGCTGGAGCTTACAGCTTCTTAGACATCAATACAAGACAAAAACCTGTAAGAACCTGAGCTTCATTAGTTTTGGTGTGCATGAAATGAGCATATTTTTGTGGAGTAAACCAAAACCTACAACATATTCCTATTACCAGTTTCCCATGTGCAAAATCAGGTTGGCCTCAATAATGGACTGAGAGAAAGAATTCATCATGGAAGTAATTTCTCTTCTTCATAGTGGTGGTGTGAGAGACAATGAGAAGTTCTAGAAGCCATTCATTAATCTATCTATCTATCTATCCATCCATCCATCCATCTATCCATCCATCCTAGTATAAATGCTTATTCTACAGTATTCTACAGTTGCTGGTCAGAAGCTGAACTGGCTTATTTAAGGGACCAAAGACTTGCATAAACTATGACATTTAAGTCCAAGGAAAATATTTTTCTTTCCTCTAACATTGCAGCTATCAGCTGCTCAAAGCAGGTACTTGGAGAGCTAAGGCTGGGCTAGGAAAACATCTGGCTAGAGATAAAGGCCAAATAACAGGGGCCTGGTGAAAGGGATCTGTTTCATGCCTTACATTAAGGACCATGCTAACCACATTGCATCCTGCTCTGCTCACAAAACACTGTCCTACTAAAGGAACCCAGAGGCTGCACGCAAATTAAAGAAGGCATGAACACAGCATGCAGCGAGGTCTTCATCCCATGTCTGGGTGGGTGTCTGATGCTGTTTCTCAGCTGAGTTGTGACTTAAACTTCTTGTCTGCAAGTGCTATGAGCTGCTGGTTAAACCTGCAGGGAGGGCTGAGATTGCTTCCTATTGTTCCTTCTCCAAAACATCAACTATGTGAAGGGAAAATTCCTGGAGAAATAGATGTAGCTTTTTGGAGAACAAGTGGGGTGAACACAGAGATTGTAATCAGCCACATGTAATTGCATGGCTTGTTACAACTTCATGGATTCTTGTGGTTTAGTAAACATGCCATTAGGGATGTGGTAGGAGGCTAGGGGAGTTCCCCAGAGAGCTGAGGAACCTGATGGACTATCTTTCACTTGTGCTAATACATTGAAACCAGCTGACCTAAAGGAAAGCCTACCTTCTCTTGATAGGATTGACATCTTGAAGGATTTGAGATTGACTGATGCCTGTGACTCTTCAAGCCCAGGATAAATAATGAATAATTATGGCAATAAATCATATAAATAATACAATAGCTGCCACTCTAGTTCATTTTATATCTTTGGTTCCCATCACAGATCCATTTCTTTTCCCATTCAGTAAGCCTTTCTGTATTCTCATGTGTATTCCTTCTCATCATTGATGATTTTGGCTTGGACTGTACTATAGAGCTTAGCTACTTTTGGTAAGGGGCAGTGAAAAAAATCATCCAAGCAACTCACAAACCTGTGCCAGTAAAACTCCTGATATAGATATCATTTTATTGGCAACAAAATCATTTTGCTCCAGTAATTTATTTTATTCGACGAGCTGGTAGAATGTCACATAAGTTACAACACCACCAGGACTTCTGCCAGTTTTAGTGGTAGGACTCGCTGCCAGAGGTATTTCAAGATGGTTTTAACAGCAGACCATCTCTAGGGGGAAAACTCTAATTATCTTTCATCTCAGACTCTTCTTTACTTTCCCCTTCTTTTTTTGATATAAGAATCACCCACTGCTAACAGTAAATATAGCTGACCCAGTGTTAACATAGTTTAACTGAATACACAGACAAGGGCAAACACTCCCAGTCAAGAAACCAGAAGTAGGTAGGGGGATAGTTAAAGAAATCTTGATATACCTCTAGGAATGGAACAGATATGTTTATTTATGTAATATTTATATAACTTACCTATCTGCTGAGAAAGAAGTCTGTGGGATTTTCCACAGGTGGATAGAGGAATCTTTTATTGATTCCTGTATGTTTGATTCCTGACTTAAGATTTTTGCTGTCTTGTGCAGAGGGAGAATGAGTCTCTCTCCTTTTCTTCTTTATATCAGAATCGATCAGAAACTCTGCAAGTGGAAGCTGATGATAAGTCAGGAGTTTTTTTATCATTATGGGCTATTCCCATGGCAATGAAGAACTTGTTCTCCAAGGTTTCCCTTGCTGCAGTGGCACATAAACGCCCTGATAAACAACACTATTAGCTTCCTCAGGCCAGTCCTCATAATCGCCAGTTATGTTTCATAGCGTTAAAACATGCACAACATTGCCCTCCAGCATCTGCAACACGTGCTTTTGTTAAACCCCTCTGATTTGCACTGGGGCTTAAGCCATTCCTGAGCCCTGTGGTCATATGTGGAGCTCAGCCAGGGCTGTCCAAGTCCATCAGTGCCACCAAAGCACACAGCCAAACCACTGGTTTGGGGATCCTGGGGCTGCTCTGTGTCCAGCAGTGGGTCTTCCTTAATCCTGCCTCTCTGAGTTGTTTTTTTCTAATAATTCTTCTAAGTAAAGTTAGCAGCTATGCCCACTTTGGAAATGGTTTTGCTGAGACTAAGAAGCTGTCACAGTACTGAGAAAGCTGCAGCTTTAACCAGATTTCATCTTTGTGTGTCACTGCTCATGTCAAAGTATAAATGTACTCAGACATAAGAGTTGTCCTGCTTTCATCAAGGGAGCCAGTCTGCCTTCTCCTAGTTCCGCTTGGTTAAGCTTGTTATTTAAATTGTTAAAATTGAGACATCGGCAATAAATTTCAGAGAAGATATAACAATTATTAGATACAAGCAAGGCTCTTGTACTTGTGAACATATCATGCCCTCCATCCACACAGAATTAGCCACAAATAATTTACAGCAGTTTCTCTAAGAAGTGTGCCCCGTAGTACTTGGATGACATTAAATCATAGTCATTCCCAACTGGATCATATTTCCAACTTTAAGATAGATTTGATGTTCGTCAGCACCGTGGCTCAGTACTCCAGGGGACTACCTTTTACACCTGCCAGGTCTTGAAGAACTGAGTTTTGATTCCCAGCGCTGTCTCCCAGCCAAGACCTATGAGGGTTGGTGTCTCCAGTATGCCAGGCCAGGCAGCGCAGGCACCCCTTGGAGGGCAAGAAGGACCAGGAGGATGTTCAGGTGACCTTGTGCCGTTCAGCTTCCACATGGAAATGACTGAAGGTGGGAGGGAGAGACTCACATCTTGGGCTGGCAGCTGTGAACAAGAGGGGTCACAGCTGAGGCTGGAAGGAAAAAACAAGTATTACGTGGAAGCTGAGGGGCAACATGCATGTATATACAAGTAAAATGAGAGACTTGTTGATCTTTTTACACACTGTACAGAGTGAAACTCATTTTGGTTTTCCATGCGGCTTGACTTATACATGAGTTTCCCATCCTCTCACAACATAAATGGCTTAAAAGTTAATAGGTTAAAAGGTTAAAAGGTAATAGGAATATTGGATAAAAGCTGCCTAGTGCAAGAAGGGGAAGCAGGAAGCAGGAAGGGCCAGCAGAAGGTGCTTGTGGTGCTGTCTGTCTCCCCAAGGAGACATCCCTTTCGTGGTGGCATATCTGCTGCATGCCCACAGGTGGAGGGTGCAAACAGACAGATACCTTGCAGCACAGAGACAGGCAGGGATTTTTAAAGCCCTCCCACACCTTAGGTCTCCTGGCATTGAGCTGCCGCTCTGCTGTGCATTTTTGCAGGAAGCAAAGTCATAATGGGTCCCCTTTCAGGTGTGCATGGGACACCCAGGCAGGCAGAGCCCTGGAGTAGCACAGTAAGGGTCACCAGCTTTCTCCCTTTCCACACAGAGGACTGGAAAGGGGATGGAGGCTCTATATCACCCTCCCTCCTGCACCACCAGCATTCTGCTGTAGAAGAGAAGAGGAAGTAGTGATTTGTGCCAGACAAAGACCAGGTGCACACTATGTCTTCTCTGAAACACCTGTTAAAACAGGAATCAGTACACGGCTCCTGCAGTCACAGTCTGGCTCCTGCCCTTTACTTAAAGTAGTGTGAAGGCTTTAGTCTAAGCCTATAGAAATGAGGGACAGCAATAATACTGCCACTGAATCCCAAGAGCCCTCTGTTATAAGATTTAACAGCCACAGGTCTGTGAACACTGGAAGGTGGCCTGGATGGCCCTGGAGAGGAAGAAATGGAAAGGATGATCAGCAAGCCCTGTGTGTTGGTTTTATAGATAAAAGTATTCTTCCCCTGAAAATTTGTTTTTATTCAAATCCAGGCACAATTTTTGGGGGGAAGAACATGTTGCTCTGAAAAACAGAGGAAGGGAGAAGGGTGCTAGGACTCAGTAGCCCTCTCTGTGCCCAGGCAGTGCCCAGTAGGATATAGTCCCATCTCATTTTTACAGAGGCAGCCTCGCACAAAGTCATGCATATTAGGTGACTAACCATATCTTTATGGGGCAGGATGGTGTTCCTCCTTGAAGCAAAAAAGCAGAGGACTCCTATTTCTGTTCAAGCAGAACTTGTGCAATCCATCCAATGCCTTGGGGGCAAGCCATTGTGTGTTGTGTCCATTGCATCCACTGTGTTTCGGATGCCTTGCTGTTATTGTGCATGTATAGACCATCTGCTCAGCACGTTCACAAAAAGTTGACCCATCCTTGATGAACCAATTATGCCACTCATCCTACTGCCAGCTTGTGTGGGTACACCTCTCTCGTCTTCAGGATATCCAACTGCCCTGAGGTGTGCTAAAAGCAGTACCGCATTTCTGGGCATTTCATACATCAGGAGATGTGGTCACCTGAGAATTGCATGGTATGAGTTGGGGATGTGGGCAATAAAGAGTAAGGGATATTGACAGAGATAGCAATGTCTTTGCCAGTGGAGGAAGAGATGGCAATATGGGAGGAGTTGAAATCAGAGGGACATTGGCAACTTGGACCTACAAAGCAAAGACCAGAAGAAAAACAAGAGTTTAAAAGACTTGTTTTTCTCTGCTCCCACATTGAAAGATGGGACCATTCTTCTTACTCCTAGGGGCCCAGGTTTTATTCCACTATATAGGAGATTTTCTGTCTCCTTCCATAAAGGTTGGGAAGACAACTATCAGAGAGCAAATTTAGGGACTCCACAGAGACTCTACTACCTTCTGGAATCTGCTGTTTGAAGCAGCTGTATGTAGAGAGATGTAGGTGCTTATAGAGGCCTCCCCAGTGTGAGGTAGCAACAATACCAGAAGTTGAGGCAGTGGCAGAAGGAGCTGTGCTGAGAGGTCAGAGCCTGGCACAAGGACCATTCATCCAACTGTGTCACTCTGGAGTACCTAAGAAGTGGACTGTGCAAGCAGATCTGACGTCTTTGGGTTTGTTTCACTCTCAGCTCCCATGAATGAGCTTTGAATCATTTGGGTGAAGCACTTGAACTGAACTCAACAACTTTCCCTCACTGGTCGGATTTTCCAGGAGGGAGAACCCCAAGATCTCCTTTGTGAATGACTTTTGCACCTTGCAAAAAAGTTAAAATGTCAAGCCATTTTTTAAAAAAGCCAAACCACTCAGACAAAAATTATCCATACAAGCCCGAAGTGTCATTCTCAAGGGAGCGCAGCTAAAATAGACTGAAAATGCCACTGGGCTTGTTTTTCATCTTTTCTCTCTCAGTGTGACTATGACATGTGCTGATATTTGCTTTGTGAGATAAAAACAGACATAGGACATTTCAGGAAATACGAAGAGACAGCTAACCATAGTATCTGCAACATTATCAAAGCCAGCATAATGCTGGTCTAACAAGAAAGCAGAAGTGGTACAAACTGGACATACAACTTTAAAAATATCATGTGTCATTTTCAGCAATACAACTAGACAATCCTTGGTTAAAAGTGACTGTAAGTCTATAGGAGGAATGCAATGTTGCACTCTCCCCAGGCATCATATGATTTTCCAATACACGGCATCTTCACTTCAGAATATCATGCTAACTAGGTATGGATGTTGACAACAGTCCAAAAATCCTGATGGCCGGCTGGTGCCTGAATGGAAGAGGAAAGCTTCGCTTTCATTTCTCCTGGCCTGCCTTCCTCTGTATTGTCCTTGCGTGAGCTCTGCCACACTCCTGCTTCAGCCTGAGCAACAATAAGCACATTTTATGATTGTTTGCTGGGTTCAAAACGCTTGAAACATTTCACAGCACCTGACATCCTTTCAAGTTAGCTGCTAAAAAACTGAGCACAAACAGAATGGGTTTCAGAGAAGCTCTGTCAATCAACATTCAATCTGTATGTTCTCGAAGACATTCCTTATCCTGGCTGATTTATTTCATATTAAAAGGGCTGTCAATCTGTATCACAAGAACAGGTCGCAAAAAAAATGTGAGTGATGTCTGTGACTTTTTTTTTGTTTATTTAAAATGATACTTCTCCCCTCCTTCTTTCCCCCCTCACGATCTCTCTTACCCACCCCTACCTTTATTTTTCTGTGCAGGTATGGCGTGTGTGTGTGTCGTATACTACATGCATTTAAATTAGAAATATATTTTGCAAAGTTGTGGAGACCTTTTTTTATTATCCATCAAATATATCTCTTTTACCATCTGATGGCTCAGCAACAGGATCATCTCTCTTTCAGTTAAAATAAATGGGCCAGTAAAGTGGTGGAATATTCACTGTGCTGAAAAGACTTTACACTAGTTAATGTACACTGTGTGTTGTGGGTTTCATTAGAGCAGAATACTAATGATGCACTGCATGTGTCCCCATGGTATCACTTTATTGTACCAGCTGTATTATTGTTTTATATTAATATATTGATTATTGCCTTTTTCTCTCGTGTGTGTTTTGTCTCCTAACTTTTTTCTCCTGGCATTGCTTACCTATTACATTTGTCAAATGTTTTCAATATCACATGTTTGGAATGAATGTTAATATTTATATGACTTCTTTTTGTTTTCCCCTATGTCTCCATAGTAATTAATTTCCCTTGTTTGCTGCACAGATGTTGGGATAAAGAATGATACCTTCACATACAGGTATAGAGGAAAAATGGATAAATATCTTGGCATTTCAGACTTCAAGGTGGGGAGGTATTTAAAATCTCAAAAGACCAATTCATGGAGTTGGATGTGGGCTGAGAAAGATCTGATTTCTGGATATTTTCCACAGTTTGTTGAACTGTAGGACTCAAAGAGCTTGTTTGCTGCACCTGGACTGGGTGGCTGTTTTGTTCCTCTGAGGAAAGGAGAGGTGAAAGCTGAGTTACCAGGAAGAATTTGTAATTTAACCTTACTTGGAGTGTAAAGGTGCCATCACTTTGGTTGTGTTAGTTCAGCAGCTAGCATTGTGGGACCTGGTTCAGATCTGGAGCTTGTAGACAACATAGCAATATAGATAAAAAAAGATGAGTAGCACTCTAGTAAACATGCAGTTATGCAACAGTTTATATCCTGTGGCTGAGAAACAGTGAATTCTCCCAGCATTTTAAAAGTTGTCATAATATGTTGCTATCACAACTTTTTCACAGAGAGCTTGCTGATGATGGTAGGTCTGAGTCACCTGAACATGCTGCTGGCAGTGTGAGGAAGGGGAAGTGGAGGTCCACCAACTGGCCCACTGCTGTAGGAACAGGTACTCAACGCCTCAAAATACTGGCTTGGCAAGCTGCCAGGTGGAAGATCCTCTGAATACTGTGAGTTTGGACTGGTGTGGGAGGATACAGAGCCTTGAAGGCTGGTAGGTAAAGGAGCTCCAGGAAAAAAATAATTGGAAGAAGATGTGGCAGCGTGGCCAGCTGATTCATGTAGTGAACACCCAGAGCACGTCCCTGCCCTCTCCAGGTGTGCATGAGGTGGAGCCAGCTGTGGCTGGCAGCTGGTCTGTGAGCCTCACAGCTGCAAAGTGCCCTTGTTATTCCTCCCTGGCTTGTGGTGTAGGAAAGTTTCAGTACCTCCTCCAGACAAAACAACGTGGATCAACCCTGTGATCCTCACAGCCGAGCTCTGTGCAAGGGAGGGGTTTGCACAAAAATGGGCATGGCCAGAACGTTGTTTGTCCTGCTGCCTGGAAATGAATTTGGTCACCATTAATTCATTATTGGTGTAGGAAAGGATAGGAAAAAGCTGCCTTTGAAGAGAAGGCGCCAAATTGCTGGGTCAATCAGGTGACAGGACTGAGTTTCATGGCCACAGGAGAACAGCCTATTGCTGAGTTGGTGCATCTAGTGCTTAGTAGCCTTCCACCACAGTGAGCTCATGCTGGAAAGTCAACATGCATTTGCAAGCATCACTGTTAAGGTACAAGCAATGTGTAGACAATAAGTAACCAGAGTAATCAGAGTACTTTGTAAACACAACAGCCATTAAAGAAGGAAGATGGAGGCTTTTCCCAGCATGAAAAACAATCAATGACTAATAACTTTTTCTTTGCAATAATAAAATGGAAGGAGACATGAAGACTACCATGTAGACTGTAAAAGCACTGGAACAATCTATAGTGAGGCCCTGCAAACAAGTGTTTCCACCTGCTCCGTGCATTTGCAATGCTGATAGTTAAGACACAAGGGAAGGTCCTTCTGGCAAAGCCTATTCTGTCACTAGAACTATTCCTGGGGGATAATTTCTCTAGTTTCTTCAGCCCAAATTTGTGACTGGTGTTACCCACCAGCTCTCCCTATAGAGTAAGTCAGCATGACTTGATGACTGCAACAGGGGAAAACCAATTTACAGTCCTTATGGGTATGATTGACCTTGATGGATCATTCTTAAAATGTCAGCATCAGCATTACAAAGACTGTGAGGGTGATTATAATGGTAAAGCTCACTAGTGGACAAGTAGTTAAAAGTGGCAAAGGAATTATTTTTCTGAGACAGTGAAATCATGTACTCCCTGGCAAAGAAACTGCCAGCAGAAACACTTTAATGTTTATTTTGTTGTTGTTGTTTTTGTCTTTTACTGGTACAGTTACATAAGGTAGGGCTAAGATGTCAAGGTGATGTAGCAGTCTGTATTTTTCTTTTCTGAATTAGGGGTTAACTAAGTCAATAGAAACTCAATGGGAAATGCTGACTCAGAGAGGCAAGATGCTGTCAGTCACCCAATGAGTGATATTTCTGTTTGTGTGAGTCAGTAGCTCCTGAACTCAGCCTAACATGAGCAAGGGGCTGGAGTTTTTGCCTCTCACAAGAATTGTGGGATCCAGTTCCCTGCCCAGCTGTACATCTGCTGACTACATCTCATTGCGGACCCCTAGTTCCTTTACACTCCCAACAGAGCTATACCAGAAAATCCTGTCACTGCCTTCCTTTCCCTTGTTTTAGACTCCTCTGTCTCAATTGTAAGCTTTCCTGGGTGAAGCGTTTATCTTTTGTCTTTCTCTGGAGGCCATGATTTTCGCGAGCATCTCTCAGAACAGCAGTGTTTGTGCTGCTTCATCTTATGTACT